>KK116566.1:397051-430335 GCA_000611955.2 Stegodyphus mimosarum
TTTTTTTTTTTTTTTGTCATTTTTCTTACATTTTCCCAACATACCCTTTAAAAATCTCCTATAGAAATTAAAAACTCCCAAAAAATCCTCCGAGTGTATTAACAGGGTTTGGGAAAATCTTGGATAACTTAAAATTTTTTCTGCTAAAGGAATGATTCCATGTTTATTGATAATGAGACCTAAAAATTTTACACACTCTACAGCAAATGTGCATTTAGGAAGGTTGACAGTCAAACTACGACTTTTTAATCTCTTAAAAACTTCTTCGGTGTGTAGCGATCTCGAGACCAACTCAACAGTCACAAATTTGAAAGAGTTGGAATTTTTGAACCTAGTGCCCAGAGCTCTTTTTTGCTAGTGTTAGAGAATTTGACTCACATTAAAACAGATCCAGGATTGAATCCCACTTGTGTGCTGCAGCACCTCCCATTGTTGCTAATAGATGGTAGCACGAGCAAGCAACTACTGGGGTCCTTGCACTATGTGATCACTACAATCTTTTGGTTTATAAGTATCACTAACAAAATCTACTTTTAGCATATGGAATGAAATTTTTGTTAAATTTTTTCTCATGAACATTTTTAGCGCATTTAGTTTAAATCTTTAATCATCACCAAGCTTAATGTTGATAAAAGAGAAAAGGAAAGAAGAGAAAAGGTTACCATACCATACTATACATACCTTAAGAGAAAAGGTTACGATACCATACTATACATACCTTAAGATAAAAGGTTACCATACTATTTGCTATTCAATTACTAATATATATATAAACTGTTTAGACATGGCTGCAGGAGTCATTACTCAAGTTTTCATGTACTGATAAAACATGCAGTGATTAAAGCCAAATATAATAAATAATGATTTGTCAGTTTGGTGTCAGGGATATAAAATATTAGTTGGTGGAAAATCAACTACATTCTGATCTATGTAGAATGTTTCGGTTTGAGATGTATGCCAAGCAGATACGCAGCCATGGAGTCAAATTATTGATAACACAAATTTATGCTTAATGATTATTTCTTCAACAAATCAGGTGTTTTATTTAGTGCTGAAATGAAATTAAGAACCAGGACTCTCTGCATGCATTATGGGGGAAAAAATCAAATGTATATGCGTAAAGCATACCAAAAAAAAAGTTGTTGGTGGCTTTGAGGTCTGGAGTTTAGATCATTCCGGATATTGGGCATCCAGATCTCGGACTTTGTACTGTATATATATGCGCATGTAATAAGTTTGGATGGTATGATGAGAGAACTATTTTTCAATCATGGTCAGAGTGGAATGAAATTAGACAGTAGCTGAAATATTGATTGTGTAGTAGACTAGAACTTGGGAAAAGCATGACTAGCTACATGATTGAACATATTTCGGAATATAAAGAATTCTTTAGAAGAATAAAACACAATTAAATTTTAGATCAGTCACTAAAAATCGCAGAGCAGTGAACAGATGTTAGCTGGCAACAGAGAAGGAAAAATTGATGCGTATTAAACAGCGGAAATTATAAATATGCTTGGAATGCTTTGTTCGAATCCTTAAGAGCAATTGGGCAAAAATTTACAACAATGCAGATTACTGTAGGATTAAGCCATTGCCAATTAAATTAGAAATTTGTTAATAATTTTTCATCATTTTTATATACACATGCACATATATATTGTTTCAGCATCAGCTTGAGACCTATTGAAGTAAATGCACAGCTACGGTGTGTATTATATTGTAACTCCCTTTTTCGATAAAAACTTTTCGAGATAATATTTGTCACTTTATTTTGCATTTATTAGATTTGCCAACAAATGAAACAGAAAAAATCTATTAGTTTTAGGTGCATGGTAGACTGCCAAAAAAATAGTAAGTATTTTCTAATTCTCATGCAACATGGAGTTGATGTATGATAGAAAAGTGATGTTAACAACACTTAATAAAATGTTAAGAGTAAGAACTGGGAATTTGTTTGAGAATAGTCACTTTTCTTTTCATTAGCTGAGAAGAGGAGAAAGAATCAGTAAAGAATAAAATCTATTTGAAGTAATTTTGAATGTGATTGCCAAACAATATCTGCTGGAATTTAATAAACCTGTTTAAAGTATCCGCTGACAATGAAAATATCTTTCACTACCCAAAATGGGTAAAAAAAATAGTGGTGTAACAGCAGTAGTCCGGTAACATACAAGTGCTCTCTGAACAGAAATATCTTCTTATAAACCTGTAAAGAATCAAAGACATTCGTTTTACACATTTCAGTGGTGAAGTGATCAGAATGTTCAACTAACAATCAGAAGACTCAGCAAAGGTTCAGTTTATTTTTCAAGAATTTCTATTCCAAAAACAATGATTCTACAGTGATGCTAGAAGTAAAATGCAGTAGATAATAGATAATTCATTCATCACCCACTAAATTCAGCTCACTGGATATCACCTTCCTGTATGTGAGAGGCAATATGAGGAATTAAAGACATTTCCAGCATACTGTGCTGTGGTCAATGCATTCTCTAATAAGATTTAGGTAGTGATAGCACAACTGATATTTTCAAGATCTTTTGTGCATGTATTAAAAATTTAAATGCTTCTTTATATAATAAAAATAATAAGCTGAGTCTACAAGCCAATACAGTACAAAGTCAGAAATCCATATGTCCAATATCCAAATTGGGAGGATTATCATTATAATTTTTTTTAAACATTTTTTTCGATATAAAACCAAGGAATGGAGAATATAACACTCAAGAAAACGTAGGTGTTCTGTAAAATCAATTTTCCTCTCCAATGAGATTCATGCATATCACTTTCAAGCATCTGCTGGCTAGGGAATTGACATTTTCAATTATGTCAAAAAGAGTTTCTAATTCTGGAGCTGCAAAGCATGGTTTGATATTAAGGCAGTAAGAAGTGGAATTGCTACTAAAAATAGATTATGCATATCTATTTCAAACTTATGCAAGGAGCAAAGCATTGGAAAGTCAACAGCATAGGATACAACAAAACAGAAAAATGTCTAGATTTTTTTGTGCATTTGACATGAATAACAGAAAATCATTGGCTATGCATAAATTTATGATCATGACAAAGTGATGATTGAATGGGTGAAACAGAGTCGCAGCAAGGGATTGAAAGGTACAAATGTTACTGGCTCATGCCAAAATACTTCAAGAGGAAATTGATTAAAAAATATCAGAGTGAACATATTCAACAGGTTGGTTAACTAATTAAAAAATCATTAAGATATAAGACAGTTAAAAATTTCAGGCATGAAAGCTTCAGCTGATATTGAAGTAGATGAATTCATCAAATTAACACTGAAAAGTTATCTCCACAATAAATTTATAATGCTGCAGAAATGAGCCTTTTCTGGCAACATGTACCCCAAAATATTTAATGACCTCTGCAGTAAAGGGTGCAAGTGTTGTCAGTTCCAAGACTAATAATTTCGGCATGTACAAATGCTATAGAAACGTACAAATATAACTATACCTAATAGGGAACAATACATGACTCCAGACATTTAAAGGAGTGAAGAATTCCCCCTTATCTATTGTTCAAATAGAAAACATGGGTGAAACAAGCATTACTCAATGACTGGTTTGAAAATTATTTTATACCTAAGGCTTGGCAACATATGAAGTCCATCGGTTTACTAGATGATGCAAAAATGTGCTTATTATTGTCCTTATTATTTAATGTTTAGTTCATACTTTACTTAAACTTCCAGTAAAAGATAATATCTGTCTTATTTTTCTCTCCACATTGTATTTCCATCATTCAGCCAAAGGATATCACATGCAGCATGCATCGAAATGGAAACATAAAGTAGCTTTTCTTAAAATCTATGCTAAATTTCCTGAACAGTGGTAAGACCATTCAAGAATTTTGGGAATATTTTAACATAAAATCTGCTATATGGAATAATGTAAGGTGTTGGGAAGACATGTCTGAAGATATTTTTTAAAAAATATTTGGCATGTGTTATGGCCAACAGAGATTTCATCATGATGATGAAGATAGCTGATAATTTAAAGGTTTTCAGATAACACAAGCAAAAGGTGACATTTTCCAGTTAATAGAACTTGGAAATATATGTGGAGAAGTGATAAATAAAAAAGATGATATAACAGAAGTTTTCCATTGTGTTGACAATGCCCTAATCATTAGCTAACTAAGGGATGGTGAAATCTATAGTATGGTTTTAAATCCAGAAGATACCACTACCAGTTGTCAAGAGCATGTTGAGAATTCAATTGACAGTTTAGTGGGAATTCTTGATACAGCAACTACAGGAATTGAACAATGGAACTTTGACAAAAAATTTTTGTCTATTTATAAAGTTAAAGAGAAAGTATTAGCATAAAAAAAATGGAGAGAGAGAGGCTTAATAAAACCTTTTTTTTATTTTGATTCATTTAAAAAATTACAAATGTTTCATTATTTCATAAGCAACCATCTACTTCATATTTTAAATGATTTCTACATTTAAACTGATGATTTAAAATACAGGAATTTTCCAGATCTCGAATCGCCAAAGTCCCAACAATTCTGAATTTTAAACTTTGTACTGCACTCTAATTATTACTGATTAGTAAACACGGAGTTATCTTAAATTGATATATATTTAAAAACGCTTAAAAAATTTTATATTTTACAAGAAAAATATTTATTAAATAATTAAAACAAAAATTTAACTACTACATTTTGTAAGAATTCATATTTCTAGACCAAAATTTTTTAAGAACTTACTTATTTTCTCATCAATCATAAGATAGAGACATTCATATGGAAAATTATTCAGATCTTTGGAAATAGCATGGATGTAAATTGATGGATAGCTGAGAGAGAAACCGTCACCAGAACTAGTTAACCAGCATAATACACTGAAATAAATACAACATAAAAAGTAAAACTAATTATAATGCACAATTTTAGCCATTTTTTCTGAAGATAAATTACTGTAATAATTGCAGTTTTGTTAGGACAATAATGCACAATGCTTTAACTGGAATAAATATTGACATAAGAAGGAAAAAGCTTGGTTTCACATGGAATAATGCTTAAATTTAGAAGCATACATTTAAATTATTTCTTGCCTATTCTTGCCTAGGTGCAGCTACATTATCCATTGTTTTTTGTTACATCTAGTAGTGCAGTAATAAGCAGTTTTTAACAAATCCTCAAAGACCAAATTTTTGGTTTGTTACATCTGGTCAAAAAAATCTAATGTAGACACCACATGACTTCATCGTACATCCTATTAAATTATACACATATTTTGCTGCATTTCATTTAAATTTATTTCCTTGACTTTCATTAGAGATATATTTCTCATTCAATTAATTCATATCTCACTCTGCAGCAAAGCAAAAATATATGCATTCAAAACATCTTCATTAAGAATTGAAAAATATAGAAAATCATAAGGCACTAAATTCAATTAAAACAGTTAAAAAAATTTTTTTTTACAATAAAAATTAGATTTTCTATGCAAAAACAAGCAATTCGGCCAGTGGCAAGAAGACAGATCTTTTGGTGCACAAAACTGAAAGTTATTTTTGGTTCCACTTGGCAATAGATACCGAAGATACAGAAACTGACTTAATTCACTGTTCTGGTATGTTTGAAATGTAAACAAATATGGCTGCTCTATTAGGCTTAGTCGCACTTAAACAATTTTTAAATTACTGATAGTTCTACAGCTATTGCTTGCAGATCAACTAAAGGCATAAAAACCTTAACCAGAATATAAGAACAACATAATGCAATCATTTTTTAGAGCAAAAAATGTACAATTTACCAATACATAAGAATAAAAAAATAAGCTCACTGAGCAAGGTAACAGACTGGGTATATATATATACTTTTGGTACCCACACTGATACAGGTCTATATGTACTCAAGAGTAGCCAAAAGTATCATGCCAGGAATCTGGAAATGTTTAACAGATGTAAGCAGACACACAGGTCAAGGTTGAAAATGTGCCACAAGAGACTGGCCATTTAGAACCATTATTTGTCAGCGATTTCTAAAACAGACAAACGAAGTCATCCCAGATTGCAAGGAAGCTCATTGCAGCAACAGAAACTCAACTATACAAATAAACCAAGTTGAGAGTGACAAGTTGCATAAAAGAGAACTGTATGCAAGGAAATTCATGATCTGTCCCCACTAACTCAGACTGGAAAATCACCTGGTTGCAGTTATGTAGAGATTATGACTGAAGTACCATAGACAGGAGCCAAGACTCTCATTTTCGTTTGGAGTTAGATTCTTGATGTGTTACAATCTAGGTACAGCAAAATACATATAATAAGCCTGAAAACAATTGTGAAAGGCATCAGTACAAAGGTGGTGGAATCATGATGAATCAGGCAATATTCTGAATGGCCACACTGACATACACATTTTTACCAGTGCAATTATGAATGCTGAAATATACAAAGATTAGATTCTTGATCCCTATGCAGAATTATTAAATCATACAATCAGCAATAACTTCCTCCTAATGATGACAATACTTGTGTTCATGAGGCTGCACATCTTGAAAGCAAGACAATCCAGCAGATGGAGTGCCCTGCAATTTCTAGATTTAAATTTGACAAAACACATATGGAACACACTAGGATGCTGACTTGCATAACTGCAGCCTCAAAGAGCAATAAGAAATTTCAAAACTTTTGTTTGGTGGTGGCCAACAGTTTCTCATTGTTTGCCACTTCAATTTGCTATGGCTTCATTACATGCTGCATGTTTGAACTCTCATGTTCATCCAAAATGTTAATTTTTACACAGAATGGCAGTCACAAAAAAGAGATAGAAGTGTCAAATGAAAAAAAGGACTGTTTGCAAATTTTCATTGAAATTAAAGATTTAAAAACCAAAAATAATTTTAAGAAAACCTAAAGACTTTTAAGGACCAAAAATCATCTTAAAAACCTACAAACTTTTAAAGAACCATACAAATCCTGGAAAAATAATTAGAAAAAGAAAACCCTATTAAAGATAATGAAAAACCAATATCACAAAAACTGCTTTTTGCTTTTGTTGAAAAGAAATCAAAAAATCAAAATTCAGCTTCGTAACACATATCATCCTATTTATATTCAACAATCAAGGTATTTTCAAAAGTTTGTGTTCTACGGGGAGCAGAACTGATTTTTTTTTTTTAAATGATGATGCTCGCATTCTACATTGTTGCGAGCTTTGGTTAATATATTTTTCAAAACTTGAAAGCAATGCTATCATATTTAAGGTTTCCATCTACTACACACATCTTTCATATGATACTAATCAAAGCATCCATACCAATATCTTCAGGTTTTAACAATTCAAATTCCTCACACTGAATTCTAAATTGTTTCTGCAATTCATTTCACATTATATCATCCTCCTCTCCATTTTTTTAATGAGTAGAAATGGGTATTTATCCACAAAATATTGAACACCATTTAAAGAATTATCATTTTCTTTTAAATTAGCAGTTTCTGCATGACGTAATGTTAACTTTTCAGAGGCAATTTCTGATAATGTAATTACATGCAAATCTTTTTTCTCATTACATTTTAACTTTTTAAGCAGTTCTCAAGTACAGTTTTTAATAAACAAATCTTCATCTTCTTTTTGATTTTCCAAATGATGGCAAGGAATTTGTGACAAATCTTTGAATTTTTTTATAACTGAAGGATTGAAAAATTTAACAGGAAGTCCTTGCAATAATTTCTTCACAATGTGATGCAATGTAGTTGCACATTTAATTCTGCAAAATCAGAAACAGATTATGATGAAAAACTAAAAAAGGTTTTGTTTACATTGGATGAAAGAAAAAAGGAAAATTCTTTTTATTCTATACAAAAGTAATTTCTTCATTCTTCCTTTGAAGGATTTCTCCCTTCCGTTTGCTTTGCACATAATTAAATACATACTTTACAGAGTACAAAAATGTGATAATTTATTTTTTAACTTTCATGCAGTAGTATTTACAATATTTCTCAATAAGTAATTTACTTATAATATGGAGTTCATTCTTTTTGCCCCCTCCCCCACAGAAGTGTTTTTGGTGTGGTAAAATTTGAAGCAAAGTTCTACATTACACTCGGGATGGAAATAACGAATTTCCTTTCGGATTCTCCTTCTATTCTCATTTATTTTCGAACAGCAAACTGCACATTGCCTTGAGGGTCTAAGTTCCTTATCTGTGGGAGTGGCAATTTCTATAAAATGTCTTTCAGTCAGTCTTAAAGGATTAGGCTCAGAAGCTGGTTATTCACATTTGAAATTAATTCCAGAACGGTATTTCTCAATAATCCTGTCAACAAATTTTGACCCATATGGTCTATTTCATTCATAGTATAATCTATTATGAGTTTGGGTTTTTCTCTTTTTGAGCCAACTTGAGAATTTGTTCCATTTGAATATTATGAATTGTGGACGGTAATGATTTTTTTTTTAACCTGTCCATTTCATCATTATGACTTTTCCTCTCTGAAAAGCTACAATTTCTACTTTTTTCAGCTTTCTTTTGCTGTGGTTCCTTTGGTACTTCTTTTCCCTTCAGGCTTAGAGTGTTATATGTGTCCCGACAAGAAATAAGTTTATCTGCTAATTCCAGTGAAGAATAATAACTATCTGTATTCAGATAGCAATCTTTATGAAGCAACAATCCATCATTATCAGGACAACTTGTGATGAAATGCAAAAATCAGAATACACAGGTTTCAGAATTGTATTTTTCATGTGCAAATTATAATCGATCACATATAACCAGATATTGACCCGCCTAGCATATAGCATTTTCTCTTCCATCCTAATCGTTCCTTGAAAAGCACAAGGCTTTCGTTTATTCTAACATCTCACATTGGCGTAACCATCTCTCTACATTTTTCATTTAGATGTTTGATAACTGACCATACTATACTAATTTGAGGTGTGGTAATAGTGATAAGGAGATTTATTTGTCCGTATACCACTCGGGCAGTGTATTTTCATATACCAATCCACTGATTTTCCGGCTTTTTCGCATTTTTTACATTGTTTCTAATAGATGTCTCTAGTAGTCCAGGAAAGATTGGGTTATAAAGTCAGTTTAAGGAGAGGTTTTACCACTTTTCTTTAGGCAGAGAAATTCAACAAGTTTGTTTGCACGTGTTCAGCGTACTAGGCTTTGCGAATAGCATGTCTTTTCAATTTTGTCATGAAATAAAACAATGATGGGTGACAATAAATGGTTCGTTAACAGAATATAATTCTGATATTGAATCAGATAGAGAATCTGAATTTTCTATAAATGATTCTGGTAGTTCTGAAGTTCTTTACTAGAATTCTCTAGCGATGATGAGGAAATGGAAAGTTCAGATGCCGCAATTCAAGTTCGGAACTTATGTGAAATGGATACTAGTAATCCTCCTCCACCACCACTGCAATTTCCATTTAGAGCAATTCCTGCTATTCATTTGAATATTGATACAACTGATGGAACTTTACAATTTGATTTTTTTTATATATAACCTTCTTGAAATGATAGTTTCTGAAACTAATAAATATGTGGATAAAAGTATTCGAAACAGCAATCTAAAACAATATATCAGGGCAAGAAACAGGGAACCAGTGTCGAAAAATGAAACTGAAGTCTTTCTTGCCTTGAATATTTTTCAAGAATTGTGAAAAAGCCTGATATGATGCATTATTGGAGCAAGAGACATTTAACATCAATGGCACTTTTTTCAAAAATTATGTCTTACCGGCATTTTAATCTCATTCACCGCTTTTACATTTTTCTGATGATGCCGAATTTCATGTTGAAATACAAGAGTGTTGAAAATTACGAAAACTTTGGCCTGTAATAGCATTTGAATTCTCGTTATCAGGAAATTATCACATCTGAAAGAGATCTAACAATCGATGAGAGTCTGCACTGTTCAAAAGCTATACTAGAAGCTATACATACCATTGAAAAGATCACGATTTGGCATAAAATCTTGTATGCTATGTGAATCAAAGTCGGGATATGTATATCAGTTTATCATATACACTGGAAAAGACATTATGATAGTAATTATGAATACCTATGCAAGTCATCTCAAGTGGTAATGACTGTTATGCAGCCACTATTGAATAAAGGATATCACCTAACAACAGACAAATTATTACACATCTCCTGAACTGGCAGACATCCTTCTTAACATGCAAATAGATACATATGGAACCCTTAAACTTAGCAGAAAAGACGTTCCAAAGGAATTAAAGTAAAAAAACTCAAAAAAGCAAAATTAGTGCTTACCAAAGAGGAAACACATGCATCATCAAATGGATGGATAAAAAGTTTGTAATTCTTTTATCTACTGTGCATGTTCGCGCCTTATGTAAATTTTGAATTTGTTCTCTGCAAGAGGGCGCTTGCGAGCGCCGAACTATATCTACTGTACCAACTTGTTCTTCTTACGGCCAATAAACGCAGTAATGAACGCCTGTGTCTACTTTCCATCCACCTCAATATGGTCCGTCGAGCCGGAGCAGCAAACTTTGGATGATGTGTGAAGACATTTGGACGTTCTAAAATAACAGGATATTTCGTGCAGAAGAAACGGATTATACTTTGTGTCTGGTTGTGAGAACAGCAGCCGAAATATGGAGTGCCTTCTAAAGCAAAAGCGAATCATCAAGGGTAAGCTAACTCGTTTAATCTCACAAGTAAATAGTTTGCAAAATCAAGAAAATTCTGTTTCTGTTATTGAAGTGTATGAAAGTGATGTCGTCAGTGAATAGTTTAAACGATAACATTCTTAGTACTTGTTCCGACGTGGAGTTTAATAAGTATGAAATAGAAATGCATGAACTATTTTCTAAATTGGATGTATTAAAAATTACTTTAAAGGAAGAATTTAGAAAGTTTACTAATGCATGTCAAGATATAATTAATGTTAATGCAAATGGTTTAAAACTCCCTCGCGTGGAACTGCCAATGTTTACTTCTAATTACGTTGATTGGACATCATTCCGGGATTTATTTCTTGCCAGCGTTGGAAATAATAATACATTAAGTGACAGTCAAAAATTGCAATACCTTAAGCTTTCTGTGAAAGGTGAAGCTGCTGCGTTACTACAATCAATTCACATTTCAAATGCGAATTACGCAAAGGCGTGGAAAGCGCTTACTGAACGTTACGAAAACGAAATAGAAATAACAAATTCAGCGTTAAATAGATTAATTTCACAACCTGTTCTAAAGCACGAATAGGCTTCAGGTCTGCGGAGATTAATTGATACAACACAACAGTGTATTGATACATTAAAAATCCTTAAACAGCCAGTAGAACATTGGGATACTATGATTATTTTTCTGTTAAAAGGAAAACTTGATCATGAAACACTGAGAGAATGGACAATGGAGCAGGCAAACAAAAAAATTTCTGCTTTCGCCGAGTTTAAACTCTTTATTTTAAACAGAGCAAATGCTATTGCTTCGTTGGCAAAGTGCCAGAGGGAGAAAGCAAGTTTGCTTTCTGAAACTAAAACTCACGGTTCAGGTGGTAGATACGCTTTTTCGTCCCAAGTTGTGGCTAATATTTGCGTTCATTGCAAGAGTAACTCTCATTCTCAATTATTTAAATGTGATAGCTTTTTAGAACTCCCTATCAAAGAAAAATGGGATATTGTTAAAAAGAATAAATTATGTGCTAATTGTTTTAAAGATAGTAAAATGCATCCCACGTTCAAATGTCGTGCAGGCATGTGTAAATCTTGTTCAAAGCCACATAATACAGTGTTATGTTCAAGAAATTCAAATGATGAAAAATGTCATACACCCACGGAACACGTGGCTTCTACTGTTAGTAGCAATAACGCCACAGTGCCTGTTGCGCAGGCAGTTCTGTTACCTACTGCAATTGTTTATGTTAAAGATATTAATGGCGATTTACAAAAATGCAGGATTCTAATTGATTTAGGCAGCCAGGGCTCATTTATTCGGGAGCACTGTGTAAATTTATTGCAGCTGAAGCACACTAGTGCAAACATAAGTGTAAATGGCTTTGAGCTCGTAAAAGATTGGTAAAGTTTCAGGTTCAGTTCAATTGCAAGTAACATCTCTATTTTATAAAAACACAAGCATTTCAGTTAATGCATTAATTATACCTAAGATCACATGTGACCTTCCTCAATATCAAGTTGATAGGTCTGTTTTGATAGATTTTAAACATTTGCAGTTGGCAGATACGAATTGCTTCCAGCCTGGCCCAATAGATATTCTTTTGGGCACAGATGTATTTGGCGAGATAATGCTTCATGGGTGTTTAACTGCTGCAGGACATTCGTTAACAGCCTTAGAATCAATATTCAGTTGGGTCATTATCGGCAAGATGAAATCTGTATCACAAACAATTATATCTAATTATGCTAGTTGTACCAGTGTTCAATTTGAGCTTGAGAATTTTTGGAAATTAGAAGAAATTTCAGAAAAAGTCTTACACAGAGGAAGAAATTGAGTGAGAAAATCATTTCAAGCAGAACTTTTCTCGTGACTCAACAGGTAGATTTGCTGTTAAGTTTCCATTTCGTAAGTCTAGCAGTGAACTCGGGTCATCTAGGGATATTGCTGTGCATCGTTTACAACACACTGAACGTCAATTTATTAGGAATGAATCTCTTTCCAGTCAATACCACAAATTTATGAAGGACTATCAACAACTTGGTCATATGGAATTGATTCCAGAAAACGAAATTGATGTTCCAGCTAATTCTAGTTTCTACCTTCCGCACCATTCCGTTCCGGATAAAAATGGTGATAAATTTCGAGTAGTATTTGATGGTTCTGCTAAATCTTCTAGCGGTATTTCTCTCAATGAGAAATTGATGGTTGGTCCACAGTTGCAGCCTGATCTGACAACATTAATTATTCGTTTTAGAATTCACAGAATAGCTGTAACTGCCGACATAGAGAAAATGTACAGACAAATCATACTACAAGATGCAGACTTTCAAAGAATAGTCTGGCGCGATTCACCGTTTAAACCAATTCAGGATTTTCGATTAACTAGGATTGCTTACGGTACTGCATCAGCACCGTACCTTGCAGTGAAATGTTTACAGCAGTTAGCAATAGAAGAAGCAAAGAATTTTCATTTGGCTTCTAAGACATGTCTTAGGGACTTCTACGTTGATGATTTGATTTCCGGAGCCAGTTCAATTACAGAAGCTATAGAATTACAAAGGCAATTGAATCAGATGTTGTCACGTGCAGGATTTGTTTTGCGAAAATGGGCTTCTAACAGCAAGGAAGTCTTGAATTCAATTAATCCAGATTTGTGCTTATCAAATCCTTCTTTGAACATGGACAATGATGACACTGTGAAAACGTTAGGTATCCTCTGGCATCCAGCTTCAGATATGTTTTTCTTTAAAGTCAATTCATCATATTCTGAAGTCTTAACCAAAAGAACATTACTTTCAGTAATTGCAAAGACCTTTGACCCTCTTGGATGGTTGGCACCGATCACGGTTCGGTATAAACTTATCATGCAAAAACTGTGGAAACATCAATTACAGTGGGATGAAGAGGTTCCTCCAAATATCGCATGTGAATGGAAACAACTTACAGAGGATATGCTACTTATTCAAAATATCAAAATTTCACGATTCTTGTTGGTTGAATCAGATAACCAGTTTCAATTGCACGGGTTTTGTGACGCGTCGGAGAAAGCGTACGCCGCTGCAATTTATTATCGTTCTGTGTTAGATACTGGACAAATCAATGTTCAGTTATTGATAGCCAAAACAAGAGTTGCACCATTAAAAACCATATCACTTCCTCAATTGGAACTTTGTGGAGCATTCCTGTTGACTAAATTGATGGACTTCACCTGTAAAGCTTTGGATACACCTATATCACAAGCTTATTTTCATACAGATTCCACTATTGTACTGGCCTGGATAGGATCTCACCCAAGCCGATGGAAAACCTTTGTCGCCAACAGAGTAGCAAAAATCCAAACGTTGTCTTCTCCTGTACAGTGGCATCATGTGAGTGGAAATGCTAATCCTGCTGATCTAGCAACTCGTGGTGTGTCATCATCTGCACTGGTTACTTCATTGTGGCTACGTGGTCCAGATTTGTTGTATGATTTATTTCCTTTTCAGCCAGCAGCATCTGCACCACCACTGAATGATTCTGTGCCCGAGCAAAGATGTACCTTACAATCAACAACCGCTGCCAATCACTTGATAGACTCGTATGATTTATTTTATAAGTATTCTTCTCTCACTAAACTTAAACGTGTTATAGCATTATGTCTGAGGTTTGTAAATAACTGTAGAAATTTAGCAGATAAGGTAAGTGGGTTTTTAAAAACCAGTGAATTAACTAAAGCTATGCATGTGTTAATTAAATTAATGCAATATGTTGAATTTAAGAATGAAATTAACATTTTGAGCAAAAATCAATCATTATCTTGTACAAGCAAAATTTTATCTTTAAATCCATTTTTAGACAATTCAGGTATTCTCAGGGTGGGCGGTCGCTTGCGACATGCAAACCTTGCATATGGCATTAGGCATCCTATTTTGCTGACAAAGAAGCATATTTTAACTCATCTCATTGTCAGACATTACCATGAAATACTTTTGCATGCAGGTCCACAGCTCATGCAATCTTGTATTCAAGAACAGTATTGGATTATAGGTGCTAGAGCTGTTATCAGAGATTTAGTTAGAAAATGTATAAAGTGTTGTAGAATTAGAGCATGTGTCACTAATCAAATGATGAGCGATTTGCCTTCTAGTCGTGTTTCCCCTGCTCCTGCGTTTTTGCGCTGTGGAGTGGATTACGCAGGTCCTTTTCAAATTAAAGCAAATAAAGGTCGAGGCTCTAGATCATTCAAGGCATATATAGCTCTATTTGTTTGTTTTACGACAAGAGCTATTCATTTAGAATTGGTAACTGATCTTTCAGCAGATGCTTTTATTGCAGCCCTTAAGAGGTTCATTTCCCGTAGGGGTAAAAGTAGTGATATATATAGCGATTGCGGTTCCAATTTTGTTGGAGCAAAACGCAAACTTATGGAATTTGAAAGACTTGCTAGATCTACAGCTTATAACCAAAACGTTAGCAGATATTTGGTTGATAGTGGCATTAAATGGCATCTAAACGTTCCAGGTGCGCCACATATGGGTGGACTCTGGGAAGCCGGTATAAAATCAACAAAATATCATTTGAAACGAGTAGTTGGTGAAGCGAGATTGACATATGAAGAATTTGAAACATTTCTCATACAAATAGAAGCTTGTCTTAACTCGCGACCTTTAACAAATTTGTCTGATGATCCAAATGACTTATCAGCATTAACGCCTGGTCATTTTCTTATTGGTAGATCATTAACAAGTATTCCTGAACCAAATTACATTGAAGCTAATGTTTCCCATCTTACTAGATGGCAACATATTCAAAAAATGGTTCAACAATTTTGGAAACGTTGGCACAAGGAATATCTGTGTCGATTACAACAACGACCAAAATGGCTTTTGCCAACTAAAAATTTTCAAGTTAATGATCTGTGTCTCATAAAGGATGATAACTTACCCCCCACTAAATGGAAAATGGGTAGAAATACTCAGTTACATCCTGGTTCTGATAACAATGTTAGGGTTGTGACTATTAGAACTTCAGATGGCATGGTCAAAAGAAATATTACAAAATTGTGTGTATTGCCAATTTGAGTTTTAATTCATATGTTTTATAAATTAAGCATTATGTCATGATTTATTGTATTGTTTTAAATTTGAGTTGTGGCTACTGAATGTTGAAATAGTATTTCAAGGTGGGCGGCATGTTCGCGCCTTATGTAAATTTTGAATTTGTTCTCTGCAAGAGGGCGCCTGCGAGCGCCAAACTATATCTACTGTACCTACTTGTTCTTCTTACGGCCAATAAACGCAGTAACGAACGTCTGTGTCTACTTTCCATCCACCTCAACAGTGCATAATCCTGAAATGACCGAAGTGCTGGCTCAGAATGATGAGGTTAGAAAGAAACTAAAAGTAGTAATGAAGTACAATAACATTGTGGGAGGCATTGATAGACTAGATCAACATCTTACCAATTGCCCCATCATAAAGAAGAAAAAATATTATAAAAAAATGTTCTTTCATTTTTTTGATATATCACTGTGGAAAGCTTTTGTTTTGTACCAGAAACATGGAGGAAAATACTCCCATTTGGATTTTAAAGTTGACTTAGTTGATCGCTTGATGAAAAGACATGGAACAGTTAGTGAGAAGAAAGGATGGCCAGGAATTTTGTTGAATGACACTTTTTAGAAATGATTTCTCCCACTGACAAGAAACTGAAACCAAGGAGGCAGTGCTTTGTGTGTTGCTCGAAAAGGAATGATGAGTCAAAAAAGAAACCAGATATTTTTGCCCTGTATGGGATATTAGACTCTGCTAATCTCCATGTTTTAAAATACATCATACCAAAGCTGAATTTTTTAAAGAAATATAAAAAATTATAACTACTTAAAAAATACATTATTTTTTCCTAATATTTATCTCCTGTAAAGTGTTCTTGCCAGTTCCACAGTTTCATCAGGAAAAAAACCAACTTTAAGTAAAAATGCCTTAATTTCACCTCAATTAAAAATTAAATTAATAAATGCAATACTTGTCACAGTTTTGAATTCCTGTCGTTGATTAGAATATAAAATTGTGTATTAAAAATATACTTATTTTTAGTTACAATATGGCAGGGAAAAGAAACAGTTAAGTGGTTAAATATATCGTTCATGCAGAAAAAACACAAACGGTCGATGATATGTTAGTGAACTTGATTATTAAATATATCGTTCATTAAGAAAAAACACAAAATTGTTTATTTATTATTCCTATTTTTATTAATGCTTTTTCATTTCATCATCTGGCATCACAGACCAATTCAATCTGTACAATACCTGTGAGGCACTCTTTAGTTAATGTAACCACACCAGATCAGGAACTGTAACCATACCAGCCTTTGATTGTATCTTATTTATCTTGATAATACTTGATTGTGCCTTTTTATTCTTCCTGGTTTTCATAATGTACAATTTATCAGAATCTACAAAAAATGGCTCTTTTGAGAGCCACACACTCCCTGCAATGATTTGTGCAAAATAAAAGAGAATGTCTTACATTGCAAAATTCAAGCTGAAAGTAGCTTCATTTACAGAAAGTACGAATAACTGTGTTACATCATGAAAATTCGGCATGAATGAGAAGATCTGTGACTGGAGAGAAAAGTACCTATTTTAAAGAAAACCTCTAAATCTAAAAAGCATCATGGATCGGTATCTTCCCAGAACTGGAAAAAATGTTAAGTGACTGGATTCTAGATAACAGACGGAAAGGTTGTGTCGTAACCTGAATTGCGATACATTAGTGAGCCATGAAACTCACAAAAGATGAAAAATTTGCTCCTGTAAATAACTTTTTTCGTGCATCACAACACTGATGCACGAGATTCATGAATCATTATGGACTGTGTTTCTGCCATTATACCAAAATTTCACAGAAATTGCCCAATCACCTCAAAAAGAAATTAAGAAACTTCCAAAAGTATGAGACTGAAAAAAGAAAAATAACTAATTCTGCAATGTCTCAAACAAGGTTGAAATCCCCATTAATTTTGATTTCCCTGAACATTTCACTGTTCATAAAAAGGATGAAAATACAATTCATGTAAAAACGTCTGGTCATGAGAAAACTCGTTTCACAGTAGTTCTTACTTGTTTAGCAAATGGCAACAAGTTGCTTCTCATGATTATTTTCAGCTGAAAAATGTTGCCCAAAAAGTCAGGTGCTCTTGTCCGTGCCAGAAAAATGGTTGGATGGGCAACACCTTAACAACTGACTGGTTTCAAAATATATGATGTAAAAAACCAGGTGCACTTTTATGGAAATCTTTTTTTTTATATTTGGGATATGTTTTGACTACACCGCTCAGAAGCGATAAAAAAGCATGCAGGAAATTCAAAAATGATACTTTCTGTGATCCCAGGAAGGTTGACATCCATTTTACAGTTACTGGATGTCAGCATAAATAAGCCATTCAAGGTGAACATGTGCAAATATTGGGTGGAATGGATACAATCCAATTTGCCTACTAAAACCAAAGGTGGCATTATTACAAAGCTGGACATAAGCTTAATTGCATGGTGAATGAAAGGCACTTGGGACATGATTCCAGCTGAAATGATGACCAAATCATTGAAAAGTGTTCCATTTCCATTAACTTGGATGGCACAGAAAATGATGCAATCTATCCAAGTGACGATAATAACACTAGCTGTGATGAATCAAGTGACGAAATTTATGACAACTCACCAATAACTGAAAAAGAATTTTAGGAATTATTTTTTTATTTGGATTCTGAATCAGAATTTGAAGGATTGGAATAATATTCTTTGAAAATTTTTTTATATATTTTTAAATTTTATCATGCAAACAAACAAAAATTTGCTAAAAAACAAGTGAAATTTCATTGAAAATATTGGCATGCTGTTTATCAGCAGTGGTGACGTCCCTCATAAGACAAGTTTGTTTTTCAGAAAATTTTTCTCAAAAGTGGAGTGGAGGTCGACTTATACACAGGTTATATGGTGTGCATCTCATTTTATGGTTTTGGTGCTGAGTTTGAGCTCTTTTGTTGCTGTCCTGTAAGTATTTTAAATGCCATTAGGAATTTTGGGCCACCAGAATGAGAAGCTTGAATGTGACTTTATTAGCTAACCTGAGCTCATATTTATTTTAAGTTTTTTTTATATGCTGCATTGGTAATTTATTTCAGTCTATTATTTAACTAACTAAACAGTTGTTTCAAATGACAGACTGAAACAAATCTATTTATCAGCAACTAAGCAAAACTTTTGATTCTTTGTATATACAGAATATCAGTATTTTTTTAATTTTTATAGCCATTGTGAAAGAAAATTACAACTTTCATGATTAATTGCCACATTTGATGAGCACTTGAAAAGCCAACTCTACACCTCATGCATGCAACATAACTATTGCAATCAATAAATACTTCATAATTAAATGTTTTTCACACCATTTAATGGACAGAAATGTCCTAAAAAATAAGTGCTTTTAGAAATGGTAGCTGAGAACTATAAACCAAATTCCAACATGAATACCTTTTCTTTTCTTGCAATTTTTAAACACTGCATCCCCAAATTCCATCATCATTGATATACAGATGTATTTCATGATCATTTTCATATATTCTACTATAAGGTAAAGTGGCTTTTTTTTTTTGTGTGTGTGAAGGATACCATATACAGCTCAGCATCAACATGAGTCACACCCATTGGCTATTTTCTTTTATGGCAGCCCCTCGAACACAAAAGTATTGATTTACCTTGTCAGAAGCAAAATCGTCAGTTAAACAAAAAATAAATAAATAAATAAATACAGGGTGGGGCAAAACAACGTAAATCAAGCAGATCAACTTCAGTCTAGATCTTAGAACTGAAGGAAAAATCAAGATCTCCAGCTCAATATTCAGATTCAATTCAATGTTTTACATATTTAAAATTATTTATTTATTTATTTTTTTTTTTGCTAATAGTTTGTATTTATGACTCCAACATTTTTATTGTCTCATAAATTAGATTACTGGGAAGAGCTAGGATTTTTCTGTATATTATATTTTTTTTTTAGGAGTAGGCAGAACACTTGAGTTGGGCAATGAAAAAAAAAATGTCTATCTTGAATAAGTATTCTTGAGTTACTATGCTCTGTTAATTTAAAAAAATATATCTTTTTCATATTTACAGATACTAGTTCAATGTTGAAAGAAAAATCATTTAAAATTAGGCAATGTGCAATTCTTAATACGTAGCGTATTCGGAAACTAAGTACCGTTTCATACTAGCGCCGTCGCAGCGCTGTGGTAGGCATTCCGCGCATGAGCACTAGTCTTTCTTGTTCACTGACTTTCAATTGTCGCCATTTTGGTTGCACTATGTTGTGTTTTCAGTTTGCTGTGCACATTCAAAATGTTTAAGACAATTAGTTCTCCTGCTGACTGTGAGATTCGTGCCGTGATTAAATTTTTGAACGCGAGGAATGTTAAACCGGCCGAAATTTATCGTCAAGTGACAGAAGTTTACGGTGAATACGCGATAAGTGATGGAATGGTGAGAAAGTGGGTAAGAATGTTTAATGCAGGTCGAACAAATGTCCATGCCGAGCTCGGACTTCTGTTGTCACCGATGATTTGGCAAGGAAAGTTGATGAAGCAATTCATAAGAACAGACGCTTCACAATGACAACTCTTTCAGAGGCATTTCCACAAATTTCACGTACTGTTTTGTTCGAAATTGTGTCTGACCGCTTGAATTATCGCAAACTGTGTTCCCGACGGGTTGCAAAAATGCTCACTGATGTTCACAAAACAAAGCGACTTGGTAGTGCCCTGACATTTCTCACGCGGTACAGTGATGAGGGAGAAAACTTTTTAAACCAAATTGTGACAGGTGATGAAACTTGAGTGTGTCATTTCACACCAGAATCGAAGCAACAATCGATGGAGTGGAGACACACTCATTCTCCGAAAAAACAAAAGTTCAAAGTGACAATGTCATCACAAAAAATCATGTGCACTGTCTTCTGAGATAGGAAAGGCGTTTTGCTTACTGAATTTCTTCCCAGAGGTGAAACCGTTAATGCGGCACAATATTGTGAAACTTTAACAAAATTAAGGCGTGCCATTCAAAACAAACGAAGAGGAATGCTCAGTAAAGGAATTGTGTTGCTCCATGACAATGCTCGGCCCCATACTGCTGGTGTCACTCAATCGTTAATTCGACAGTTTCATTGGGAGCAGTTCAATCACCCGCCGTACAGCTCAGACTTGGCGTTATCCGACTATCACTTGTTCCTGCACATGAAGCGCGAGCTTGGTGGCAGATGACACGAAAAATGCTGTGGAGTCGTGGTTATCGAAACTGCGGGAAGTTTCTTTGACGATGGTATACAAAAACTGGTCACCCGCTATGACAAGTGTTTGATCACTGGAGGTAACTATGTTGAAAAATAGTTTAAGACATGTATTTTCATGTAAAAATAAAACTGGATTTGAAAAAATTGTTTTACAATTTTTTTTTTTCAAAACGGTACTTAGTTTCCGAATACGCCTCATATTTCAAATAAGATAAAAAGCAATAACTCAGCAGATTGCAAATTATCAACACATCCAAGCAACTAGCTACCTCATCTTTGATTACAGGAATTACAATGGTGAATTAATAGTTGCAATTAATAGTTTCATACTCATTTCATGATTAACTAAAAAAAATTGCAGTAACGTTCTCACTTCTTTAATAACATTTTGAAGAAATGTGTTTAATTATTGGCCAACAAAACACTAAATATATATATAAACAATCTACGCTTACCTTTCAGAAATGTATAAGGTTCCTTTACCCAAATTCTTATCTCCAAAATATGCTGTGACATTTGGCTCAGCATGATGTATACCTTCTGTTGGTGGAGCATAATTCTTTAACAGCATCTTGAAAAATTCTGAAAAGGAAAAGAAACGAATGCGTAAATAAAACATACCTAGTCTACTTTTACTAACACAAAATAAAATTCGTAAAAGATTAAGCACTTAAACACTATATTTGTGGATAAAATACTACACATGTCATTAAATGAAAATTACATTTAAAAAATTATACACACAGAGCGAAAGAAATTATCTGTAAAATAAATAAATTTGGCAACTTCCATTGGAAACTACTTAATATGCATTTAAACTTTTTTTTTTGGTTTGACACCTACAGATAACTTAATATTAGAACAGCTTGATTAGTGAATACATCAATTCACTTTTTAATTGTGGCCGAGAAGGCTGCTGCATAGATCATGACTGGAGGAAAAATCACAACTGGCTTGATGGTTAAAACATGATTTTTATTTCTGAATAGAAACAATTCTGCATAAACGCATTTTTTTCTTAACTGGTACAACATTAGGGGTGCTAAACATGGCTCACAGTTTGGTACTTACGTACTATGAAGACTACCTAGATATCTCGGCAAAACTGGCGATCGATACAAGACCCATCTATGCAGACCATATTAAACACATGGTCAGGATGTGGGGTTCCGTAAAATGGAGGAACAAGCAATAACGCGGGACAAGCCACCATCATTTCGATACCTATCTAGCTGAATTTATTTAGCGGAAAAAGCAGGAAACGCCTTTCGATGCTATTTTGAAAGCTAATTCCCTCCACTTTCCTCACCATTAACTTCAACGTTTTCTTTTAACCAGTTTTAAGTAAGTTAATTTAAATTTTTTTAATTCGTATTTAGTTTATATTATATATATATATATATGTTTATTTATAATATGTATGTATATATATATATATATTCAGGATTTTTGGTTTTTAAGTTCTTGTTCCTTTATAATTATGACTTTTATTTTTAAAAGAATTTATAAAGATAAACCAAAAATTGCCAATGAAAATTTTTATTGCCAAATGTAGCCCCAAGGTAATCGTCATCGATTCCCTTTTTAATTGTGGCCAAGAAGGCTGCTGCATAGATAATGACTGGAGGAAAAAATCACAACTGGCTTGATGGTTAAAACATGATTTTTATTTCTGAATAGGAACAATTCTGCAGAAACGCATCATTTTAGAACAATGGATGAATGTGGTTAAGTAAAAAGACATCATTTAGGAAGCAAGTTTAGATGGCAAAAGAAAATGCATAGTTGGATTGCAGCAGTATTTATAGTAAAATTTTTCATTAATGTGATTGGCTAAGAACTATATGCAATGCAGAAGTTTAAGATGATATAATGAGGAATTAGTTTTTAGATATGACACAGTTTTGAAAAAGTTATTACTACTTTTAGAATAAAAGATGGAAGAGGGCATAAAATTAAAAACAGGAGTTAAGGGGCTATTGTTAATTTAAAGAATAATTCACAGTTACACATTTTTTATCTTATATATATATATATATTGGAGATTTCATTACATCATTTTTATTAATTGAAATATGGTACTGTTGACTATGAGGTATGTGCTAATGCATTGCAAATACTCTGTTGCCAAGTTCTGGTGATGAAATCTAGTTTTTTTATTGATATATTTCTGTTAATGGTGTACCAGTTGCCAAATGTGTGCCAAATATGACAGCATGTTTATTCCCGAATAGCTGTACAATAATGTTGTAACGAATAAGCAGCAAAAATGAACACAAATTTAGGAATTTTCTCTCTTAGATTTTTATTTGCTTTAATAGATAAATTGACAACAGCTGGATATGAATTATCTGCATATAAAAATACAACATTAATTATCCTGATATGGGATGCCATTTGCAGAATGACAAAATAAACAGTGTTGCACTGGCTGCCACCACCTAGATTCCTACCTCATCAAATCCATGCGACAGCAACTGTATGAAAAAGTACATGTGTTTTATGCAATGTTAAATGATATCTCTAGGTTTTTGCCTCCTTTATAATCTAAAATTTATCTGGTAAAATCTATTCATCTTTGTTTATCTCTGTAATTCATATTTAATTTGAATAATTGTGATTGACTACTATGTTAGTTGTAAGCGTAATTCTACTCTGTTTGCTTTTCAGAAATTACTAAAACTGTCTCACGCAGCCGAATTAAAAAGCTATAAAAGCCAGAAAGTAACATCCCAGCTCAGTTGTTTTAATGAGCTGTTGTTTACTTCAGTTTGTTCATCGGATTAGCTTTCTCTGCGCTTTGGATTGCGTTCTATTTAACGTTTTAGTAGTTTAAAATATAGCTACTGATTATATTGAGTGATACTGTGACATTGTACGAATACCTTTGAAGAAAAATCTAGCGTTTTGTTATATTTCTTGTGATAAAAAAAATTTTAACTTTTTATCGGACTTGTACGTTCTACCTATTACCAACCCATACGCACGAAACACTTTTTGGTGTCAGGAGTGGGGTTGAATGCCAATAACGAAAGCAATAGAGGAGCAGTTAAGACAGCTCATGGCAGCCTTTGCTGCATTTAAAAAAGCAATGAAATATTCCATTAAAGAGGAGATGAAAGCTGTTAAAGAAGAAATGAAAGCTGGCCAAGAATCCATTAAAGAAAAGATGGAAGTTGGTAAAAAACCTGTTAAAGAAGAGATGAAAGTCGTCCAAGAAAAGACAAAAGCTGTTCAAGAAAAGATTGAAGCACATCAAGAGGAAATGAAAAGAGAAATTACCTGCATTATAGAAAACAAATTTGAAGCTATGGAAGACAGAATAGACGCTGTTGAAAATAAAGTTGGACACATTGAAGAGAGAGTTTTTGCTGTAGAGCAATGATCTGAAGGAACAGTTTCTGCCGTCCAACCCCAAATCGAACAACAAATTGATGACAGGGTTTCTGCCATCACCAAAGAAGTTGACATCTTGAAGAAATTTGTAGCGATGGCAGGATGCAATACAGATGGTTTTAAATTTTTACTGATGCCTGGTCGTCCCTCCTATAAATTATCCATATATAATGGGAAGATCTCCTGGAAAGTATATAAGACACAATTTTCAATAATGATGGAAGCGAATAGATGGGATTCCCAAGCTAAGGCCTGTCATCTCACCATTTCTCTGAGAGCAGACGCAGTGGATATCCTTCAAATTCTTCCAGAAAACTAAAGGCTAGATTTCGAAGTTCCATTGAATGCATTAGAGCTGCACTTTGGAGAGAATTGTTTGAAAGACTACAGCAATCTTCAATTAAAATCCTGTCAACAGAAGGTTACCGAAACACTACAAGAGCTCTCCACGGATGTTGAAAGGCTGTCTTACCTCGCTATTACGGAGTGCCCGACAGAAACAAGAGAAATCCTATCCTTGCAATACTTCATCAATGGCATCTGGGATCCTGAAATACAGAAAGCTCTGTGAATGGCAGAATGTGTAGGGGATGAAATTCGAGGCAGCCTAGCAAGCCACCATATCAGAGCTGCTCTAGTCCAAGAGCTAGAAGATGAAATGGCTGCTCGTTTACATGATTTAACCAAACAACTTGAGATGCCTTGAGATGGAATATTGGTGACAAGAAACCAACCGTAAAGTGTTGGAACTGTGGTGCTGAAGGCCACATATGACAGAACTACAAAACACCCCAGGGTACAGAAGTTAACACCATGACTATCAAGCAGGAAGGAAACTAATTTGTGGCTACCTTGCGGGGTGGAGGCTGCCAGATAATGAAAAGCCCAAATTTAAAGCACTTCAGATTTTTGCAGTCAGTGGTGGCAGTAATGGGCTTTCCATAATGCAACATAGCAAAATGTTTTTAAATGTTACCATCATTTAAAAAATTTGGCTCACAATTGAAAAATAATATCATCTGGAAGCCACCCTGCGTTTCCCCCCAGACTGTGTCCAGTGATAAAATTAACACTGATAGAAAATTTAAAATTATCACGTTTGGAAGTGCCGCCTACCATCACACAGCATATGTGGAAGAGATTACAGATCCTCGCATACTCTGATTGGACTTTCTAAGGAAATGCAATTTTCCCTTGGACTTTAAAAATAACGAAGTGCATACCGACTCTGAGGACATAGCCTTATTCACAATTAATGGTGAAGACATCTGTCCAAATCTGTCCATCAAATCATAGATCAAGATGATATTATAGTACCAACAAGAACAGAATTCCTACTTCCTGGAACCATAGGCAAGAACAGATTTCTGCTTTGGTGTATTGGAATATCCTGTGAACAGTAACAGTCCGAAAGGAACACTAGTAGCCTCAACACTCGTTGACCTATTGAGGACCGCTATCCTGGTGAGAGTTATTAAGAAAGGTGAAGTGGTTGCAGCATGTACTCCAGTGACCAGTACTAAACAAAACAGTAACACACCAGAATCCATATCTTCAGAAAGCATTAGATCAGTTATTGCAGAATGAAAAATTAAACGATGAAGAAAGGAATGCTGCCGAACATGTCATTCAAGATCTTCAAGATGTTTTTTCTCACTCGTCTTCTGACATGGGTCGAACTAGTTTGACACAGCATAGAATCGAAACCGGGGATCATCCATCAATTAATCAACATCTCAGACATCTACTGATTGCTAAATAGGAAGACGTAGGAAAACTTCTAAAGGATGTGGAAGAAGGATGTCATCGAGCTTTCAGCAAGTCCATGGACCTTTCCCATCATCCTCATCAGAAAGAAAGACAGTTCCAAAAGATTTTGCATTGACTATTGCTGGCTGAATGAGGTTACGAAGAAAGACAGCTACCCTTGTCCTAGGATTGATGACATTATGGGCACAATTTCCAGAAGCAAGTGATTTTCGACACTTGATTTAAAGGGTGGGTATTGGCAGGTAGATATACATCATGAATGACGGCACTTACTAAGGAACAAGAATTTTGGCAGTTTAAGGTGACGCCATTTGGACTATGTAATGCATCAGCAACATTTGAACGCATCATAGAGACTGTTTTGAGAGGTCTTTCTTACGAAGCCTATCTGATATACCTAAAATCGTCAGGAAGAGTTTTGAAGAACATCTAGAAAATCTTAGGAACTTGCTTCAGAAACTGAAAGAAGCCAATCTAAAGCTGGGTCCCACTAAATGTCAATTATTCAGATATGTAATGACTTATCTTGGACACGTCATCTTTGACGAAGGTGTTCGTACAGATCCAGAAAAAGTGTTAGCAGTTAAAGACTAGAGATGCCCCCAAATATTCATCAGCTAAGATGTTCCCTGCACATACTATAGGAGATTTGTGAAGGACTTTTCATCCATCATAATACCTGTTCACAAACTGACAGAAAGCAAGAAAAAGTTCTTGTGGACAAAGAAATGTTAGAATGCATTTAAGAACCTGAAGATTGCTTTAACATTTTCTGCAATCCTGACGTATCATCAGCTTGACAGACCATTATTCTCGACATGAATGTGAGCAATGAAAGTGTTGGTGCTGTTTTGTCAAAAATAAAAGGCCAAGAACGTGTCACGGCCTATTAGAGCAAGTGCCTATTTAAACCGGAGCGGAATTACTGTGCCACCATGAAAGAGTTGCTTGCCATAGTTAAAGCCATAAAACATTTCCATCATTATCTCTATGGCAGAAAATCCCTGCTCCGCACAGATCATGCATTGTTGACCTGGCTTCTAAATTTCATGAATCCTGAAGGTCAAATAGCCAGGTGGACTCCAAGAATATGGCATCACTATTCATCATCAGAAGGGAACATCACGTGGAAATGCCAACATTCTTTCTAGAAGACTTTGCCCCAGAAAGTTGCTGATATTGTTCCAGGTTTGAAGAGAAATATGAGCTGCTTAAATCGGTCGCACAACAAATTACAACATCAACATTGACTGATTGAGACCCATGGAATGACAAAGAAGTCAGGAAAGACCAGCTGAAGACGGCGACATTAAACCCATAATTTTATTAATGGAATCTTCAAACAGAAAACTTACCTGACAGGACATTTCAATCCACGGTCCTACAAATCAATATTGCACTCTCTGGGACTCGCTCCATATACGAAACGGCCTCCTGATATGTCCAAGATCCCAGATGTCCTTCAAGAACTACATAGTAATCCTACAGGAGACCACTTTGGAATAATGAAGACCTTGCAGAGAGTTTGTGAGTGCTTCTATTGAAGTAATGTAAAGGATGACGGGCAAAAGTGGTGCTGATCTTGCGATGCCTCTGCGGGTTGGAAAGGACCGAAGAAACGCAGCCGATGCAAGTTGCAATGTAGGAGCACGTTTTGAACATCTGGCCTTTGACATCTTGGGACCCCTGTCACGAACTGCTGATGGCAACAAATACATCCTCATTGGCACTGATTACTTCACCAAGTGGCCTGAAGCACATCCTATTCCTGATCAAGAGGCTGTCACAGTAGCAAAGGTAATGATACAGCACTGGATTTTCAGGTTTGAAGTACCTCTTCAGTTACATTCTGATCAGGGAAGGAATTTTACCTTGGCTGTAATCAAAGAGCTCTGCAGACTACTTGGCATTGACAAAATCCAAACAACATCTTTGCATCCCCAGTCAGATTGCATGGTTGAGGGGTTTAATCGAACCATCATTAATAACCCCTCACTAGTGGTTTCCAGAAACCAACAGGACTGTGAAAAGAAGTTACCACTGTTTTTACTGGCTTACTGCAGGGTTGTCCATGAGATTACTGGCTAATTTCCATCTCAGATGCTCTTTGGTCGTGACCTTTGTCTGCCTTATGATCTGTTGTGTGGTCACCCTCCAGATGTGCCTTCACTGCCAGAGGAATACATCCAAGATCTCCAGGTTTGAAGCGATGCACAATTTGAACGAATCAACTTGGTGATGCAGAAGATGAAGACCTGATACGACACGAGAGCTACTCAACATCGATTCAACAAAGGAGACAAGATGGTGGTTGTGGAATCTGACCTGACAGAAAGGACTCTTTCCTAAACTACAGTCACCTTGGGATGGTTCATACACAGTCCTAAACAGGCTGAACGACGTCGTAGTTTAGATCCGTAAGTTATCAAACTCTAAGCCTAAAGTCGTTCATTGCGACAGGTTAGCTGCTTACTATGGCCATAGCACGTAGTGTATATAATGTAAATAGTATATGACCATGGTCCTTTTTTTTTCTAAATTTGTATTTGATTCGATTTGTATTCAGCATTTGATAGTATTTAATCTGTTTAAAGTTACTTATTGCAATAATATTTTTAACAGTTTTTAAATTAATTTTGAAAAGTTCATTTTTACATCCTATGAATAATATATTAAAAATATCTTTAGTAGATTTGGAAGTTTCATTTCTTAACAATAATAATTTTGTAAAAAGCTTATCATAAATAACAAAAAAATGGTAACTTTAAATTTTTAACTTCCCATAAAACATATGTGTTCAACAGATCCTTCGTCAATGCACTTTTCTTTCTCAAATCCGAGCTATTTTGTCCATATACAAAGTGTTGTGAGGATCAAATATTTTTGCTTCATTTTCTGTTTTCTCAAATTTTTCTCTTAAATATTCAATAAATGAAATGAAGCTACTGTACAGGTTACAAACCATCACTAGGTCGCCCTGAATGTTTTGTAATGATTTGCTCGTTTCATTTATTCTTTATAAAATCTCGTTCCTAATGGCAGTCATAAGCAAAAACTCACATGAATCAGTATTTGGGAGAATACCTCTGGCCTCTACTCTGATTTGAATCTCTGTGCAAGTAGTTTAGGGCATCCTTAATCTCTTTCAATCCAAATGCAATAGTTTTAACATCATCAGCTCTTGTACACCATTTGATATCACAAATTATTTTTAAAGCAATAGAATAGATTTTAAGGTACTCCTTGTATTATGGTGTAGTTGTTGCTTCATTTATTGCCAAGTTGTTGTTTTGTTTATCGCCAACGTGTTGTTTCATTTATGGTAACCGGACTAGTTCAATGTTATGGAAATCCTAGTATGACGTAATCGTTTGCATTATTCCAGGATTATTATTATAATTTTAATTATTTTGCTCCTTCCCAGTTTACTATTTATAACATATTTATTAATAATTATGACACTGTATTACACATTTACTAATTCACTGCATTCAACTTATAGATTCCATAATAAGAACAAAAAGTACTGGAATGCAAAATGCATCATGCACTTGCCCATGCTTATAAAGGTTCGTATCTTATATTTTCCTCCTGGTGTTAAATTTTTTATGGAGAGTAATTTTTTTTTTCATGCACAATTAATGTACTCTATAATTACGTAACTAAAACCAGTAGTTATAATTAAAATTTTAACAATGGCCTTGCTTATTATCCCTGATGAACAAATTATCATATTCTAATTGTAATTAAATAAATGGATACTTTGGGATTATCCTGTTGACCCTTTTCGGCAAAATGTAACTTCTGCGCCAATAGCCGCAAACAACTGTATAATCCTTGACTACACGAGCTAGTTTTCTTTAGTGTGTTGAAATATACTGCTTTTTCTTATTCTGCTGCAAAATGATTTGAATTTGAAATTTGCTTAAAATCAAAGAGAGTGCAGTGGCATATTTTCAAGAGTATAGAATCATTTCTTCTAAGAAAATGTGTGTTAATAGCTACGATATGGCATTGTATATCAAAACTAATAAGCAATGGCGGTGCAATGTAATGGGGTGCGATAAACGAGCAGCTATTCAAAAAGACATTCTGACTATCCTCCGGTTTATTTACTGCTGGTAGCAAGAATTAACATCAACTGAATGGGGAAAAAAAGCAGATGGATTTAACAGGATAGACAACTGTTGATTGGAACAATTATATGAGGGAAGTGTGCACTCATAGCCTTCTATAACGTGATTTGAAACAAATAGGAGGTCCGAACAAAATAGTAGAGACAGATAAGAGCTTTTCACAAAGCGCAAAAACCAAGTTGGTCGTGTTCTTCCCCAACAATGGATATTTAAGGGACTCTGCAGAAAGACCAACGAGTATTTCATCGTAAAGGTTCCCAATCGAAATGCAGTAACTCTAACACCTGAAATTTAGAACAACATTGCAGAAGGAACTACAATTTTCTCAGACTCATGGAAAAGTTACAAAACTAATGAATTGGAAGAAGTGGGATTCCAACACTTTAAAGTAAATCACTGATATCATTTGGTGCATCCTAAAACTGGTACACATACACAAAATATAGAACGACTGCGAGGTTTGGCAAAATGGAGAAATAAGAAACACCGCGAACTACACGAAAACATTTGGATTCATATTTAAATGAATTTATGTGGCAGAGCGTGAACAAGGATAATGACATAATGGTTTGCAATTTAAAAGCTATCACGGATTTTTGGCTACCGAAATGATTTGTAATAATATATATGGTTAGATTCAAGAATAATTCAATGTGTAATTATAAAAAAAATACAGGTTTTACTTTGTTTTGATTTTTTTATTACGTATTATTACACTTACTTTTTTGTTATTATTATTTGATAAATTTAATGTGTTTAGAATGTTTATTTTGAAAATTGCTTTTCATTATGGTGGCGCCAAAGGATATGCGCATATTTATTACCGATCTTAAACGAAATCCGACTAGATATTAATTCAGAGGTCTATAACTCACTATTGACTATATAACTGGTTTCACAATACAAAAAAGAAATATCTATCGCTTATTCATGAATTTGAAAGTACGAAATTACTCCTTTGAATTTCGACACAATTTTTATAGCACCTTTAACAATTTAACATGATAAATATTATAATAAGGCAATAAAGGATAACACTTCATGAGCTTATATTTCTTTAAACAGAATATTTCCAATAAACAAACACATGACATTTGAAACTAGCGACTAAAACAAAAAGCAACTGAAACGTTGAACTAGCAGATTATCCTGAGGAACTTCAAAGGATTAAGTTAGAAAGCAGTGTCAAGCTATGCTTCAGCCTTACCTAACCTAAAAATATTCCAAAACGTCTTATTAAAAAAGCACATACATTACTTTACTGATCTCAAACAAAAGTCTTGCCGGTTTCCCAGACAATTCACAATTACATTATTTTGATGCCACTTCGAGCAACAAAAATAAACGAGAGGTCTTCGAAAATGCTCGCTAGCATCGCTTAAATTATTTTTTCTCTAGCCTATGCAGATTTCGGATATTGTTCGGAGAACAGCCTTGACGCCAAAAAGGGGAGAAACATCTTATTGTGGTATAGTAGGCAATGGTTGTCATTCGATGACGTACTTCCTGTAGGGAGACAGCCGTGATACTTTTCCCTTGCTAAGGGATTATCTGCAGTAGGAAATCGGGATATGTAAACGTAAAATATCGTTGTGTTTACTGTTTAATTATCAAAGCAACAGCGAGAAGTATTAAATTAAAAACAGCACATAATTGAATAAAATATAATTATAGGTATTATTAATGATAATTTATATAAAAATAAGAGTCCTGCACCTGTAAATGTTTATTAAATGATTTATTTTCTCTTTCCATTTACTTTGTTATGTTTCCTGTACTCATCGATGTTCAATCGATGAGTTTATTCTATAGCTATTTATAAGCTATTATATTCTATAGCTATTATATTCTTTTATTATTCTATAGCTATTTATCTATTCTATAAGGTTTATTCTATAGCTTTTTAGCATTTGTTTATGTGCATTGCAAGTAATCTATTATCATTTTCTTTTATGCTCTCATTGATACCTAAATTACTATACTTATGCAGTGTAAATGTTTTGCAAACACGGGCTTCGTACACTAGATACCCATGTGTGAGAGTAACAATGATATAATAAACTTAAGCTCATGGTAGTACAACTTACATGGTTAAAAACCTTTTCTTCCTGTCTTTAGCGACTAAAAATATTTCAATTGTGATATTACAGTGACAGGCTTTCCAGGAAATGTAAAACGATGTTATGAACAGTATTACTATACGTCTGTCAGACATTTTCTAGTTTTCTCCATTTTCTTCAGTAACATATCCATCTTTGCAATGTGTGCTTTCATATCATACTTCTGTACAGTAATCTGAATTAAGAGGAACTTTAAATTTTCCTATAGAGTGGCAGTTTTACTTCACAGATGCTAGAGATATCTGGCTTAAATAGACTAAACATATTTGCAGTATATTTGTTCTAGGACATTTGTATCCTCAGTCTGATATCTAGTGTATTGCACGTTTAATATTTTTAGTGGTTATTATACGAATTAGAAATAATTATACATTTTTAGAAATATGTATGCAATAAATGTGTGTGCTGTTCTGCATGGTAATGTTCTCAAGTCTTTTAATTGTTCAAAATTCCACAAAATGCAATGGCATTGTATTTAATTTTTTAACTTCAGTAAAAATATAAAAATTTCATTAAATCTGCTAGAAGCATATATATTCTGCAGTATTTAAACACATTTAGTTACATGCATTATGTAATGAAAAGAGTAATTTGCCATTAAAGATTTCCTCATCTTTATGTGTATAGTATTTTATATGTATAATGCATCATGAACTGAGAGGTTGCAATTTAATAAATTAATATTTCCTGATATACAATAAGTAAAATCTTAATGCTGTATGCAGTTAATAAAAGTGGATTTATATGTTATAAGAATAAACTAAAAACTGTTTGTTTCATTTTTGATTTTAATTGTTATAAATATAAATCATCTGTAACTTACAGTATGTGGAACTATGTGATAGTAAAAATTTTGCAGTATTTCCTTCGTGATTTATTTCATATAACTAAGTAAACTGAAATTCGG
>KK116567.1:0-147271 GCA_000611955.2 Stegodyphus mimosarum
TTTAAGTTTTCTATGTTGCACACCCGCGCGTTAGCGGGCTGCGCCCGCTTGTTCACCGGGACAAACTTTTAGTAAAAGAACGTAAGAAACAGAAATAAAAATAAAAATACACACATACCCCCCCCCATGTACATGTTATCTTATGGAAATTTTTAATTTTAAAATAGGATTTTTCTCGCCATTTTAAGGGTAACCTATCTAAAGAAGCGAAAAATATCTTCTACGATAACCCTCTTACATTCCATCACTCAGCACAATTACATTTCCAACCATTCCGTTTTAAATTTTGCAGATAAATAGGTTTGTTTTAATTTCATTTCTTATATTCTCCTTATAATATATAAATAACTACTTTTCATTAAACTTTAATTTAAAAGGTCATGTGAATTTTGATCTTCTTTTGTGTTTGGATTTTAATTAAAAGATATATAAGGTATTTCTGCCGCCTTCTTCGCATGCCTTCGTGGTGTAGTGGTCAGAACGCTCGACGCTTATTCGAGCGGTTCGTGATTCGATTCCCGGCGAAAACGTTGCTTATTTTTCATGTCTCCCGCTTCGAAATAAGCCAATGCCTCTACAAATATACAAAATTGGTTTAACTTCTGATATTGAGTTTGAATATCGGAGTGTCGGGGAACGTTTTTCTTAAGTAGGGATGTCGTTTATTTATTTCTGTTCTTAATGAGTAACTTAAACAGAAAAAAATCTACTCATTTTTATGTAATTTATAACATGCCTTTTGACTTAAATGGACTAATTGCTTTCAATTAATTGTTCATAATTTCTGAAGTAGCTCTGCAAAATAATAATTTTATCCTTACTTAGAAAACAGACAAAACGCTCTCACTTAATTGTTATTGTTAATTGATAGTAGATTGGTTTGTTCCACTTACAAGTCAGCCAACCTGCAATCAATGACATTAACTACTTTCTCAATACTTAAAACCTTTTAGTTTGTATTTGGTGATGAAATAGTTTTTACTGCAGTAAAAGACTGTATTATTGTGATTTAAAATGCTTTTGCAACACTGACTAAAAATGTTTCCTTTAATTGAATTTCTGTTCCTTGGAGATAATTTATGAAACACTTTTTATAATAATAAATTATATGTTTATTACTTAGTAGTTTTAGCGCAAGTTTTAGGCTTATTAATCTACTTATATATATGTGTGTAAGATAAAAATATGTAAATCAACTTTATAATTAAATTTAACAATATCTTCTAAATCCTCCTTTAATTTGGGTACTCCCTTTCTGCTCTAAAATTAGTAATAACTTTCATGAATCTGCATTTCTAAATCAGTCTGTGTCACATGATTTGAGCAACACCGATGACGTAGCTAACTTGGAAAATGAACTCAAATTTCGAGAAGTGAAACCTTTCTAATCTAAACCGAAACCTTCTCTTCGCGAGACCTCCATAATGGGTAACTGCGCACTGCACTCTCTTCTTATCGCAACAGTATCAAAATTATAAATGTCGTGCCAAGTAAATTATGGCCACAAATAGCGAATTAAGAGTGAATATTTAATCTTATTCGGTTTTCAAGTTTCCTCAGTTATTACGGATTTAACATTCAAATATTCTACGCAATCAGAATTCTTTCTGTTCAATATGAATCCACGTTCTAAGCTACTTACCTACTATGCCGTCAATATTTCTGCGTTTCTACGTATCGCTTAGCTTCTGTTTGTTAGATTTTATGTCAGATATAATTGCGTATCCAAAATTGCGATGCGTGGTTTCCTAGTGTACCAGTTAAGAAGATATGTGCTAAGAAATTGGTCATTCAAAACTAAATGATGTTCAAGTATTAAGCTTGTAGTGACTCTTCCAGAAGTCTATCTATGCAATCACCACGCCGCAATTTCCAGTAATCCACGCAGCAGTATTTTTCGGCCATGATTAAAAATGTGAAAGGTGTCTTCTCTAGTCAAGCATCCATTTAATGTCAAACTGTGTGCAACGAACTAAATTTCATCACACATGTAAAATATCATATTTTTTATCTTACATTACATATATAAGATAAAAAATACCAATCTCAAAGTTATTAACTTTGGTTTATCGTTGTAATTCACCATTTTAATTTGACTATCTCCCCTTTTTGTTCTAAGTTGCTTATAATACTTTTTCTGAGCTGAGTCTATCAAAAATAGTCCGTTTAAAAAATCATACTTCAATGCACTGAGTTATCAGCCAATCATATTAAAAGAACGTTTTACTATTTAAATACCAGTGATACTTTTCTGCCCCGCTTCTCTTGACGCGGTTTCATTTATTTTTCCAAGATACACGAAGTACGTACGTAAGATCTACGTATGTAAAATACACGAAACTATCTGGTTCATTTCGTAACCAAAATGATGTGTGAAATAGAATCTGTGAGTGTCGAGAAATAAATTGTGTCGCAATTTTTTGCGCCACGACTCCTGAATTTTCTTCATTACATATATCTGTTAATTGCGCACTAAGTACTTTCTAAGTTAATTAAACGCAAAGAACCGCCATTGTAGCTATTCTCCAAATCATCTTATTCTACATATATATTCCCCCTCAATAAATAAATTATCTTGCTTTGTATACAGGGGGCTCCGTATTTAAAACTTTCCCTCAAGTGACTTAAACTGTGCAGACTCATGCCATTCTTTTTACTCCTTTTCATTTTATGAACAGATTTTACTTTTCTTTCTAGACTTTAGAGTGAGATAAATTATTGAATGAATAATAAATCACTAAATTACATAGTTTCATAAAGTTCTGAAAATTCATCTCTAAATGGAAAGAAGCATTTAGCATTTTCTTTAATTATTCCTTCTATTCACACCATACAGGAAAATACATAACCTCTTCATAATCTTCCAGAACGTTCCTCATTCTTCAGTTGCTATTGGCTAATTTAGTATGAGTCAACTAAATAAAACCATCATTAATTCATAAATTTTAAAGTAACGTAAAAATTATTGGCAAGTAAAAAAATAATGTTCATCAGGTATTGTGTATTAGAGATGCTGTAGATTTTTATGTCAGTAGCTATAAAGGTAATCAATTGAAAAAAAACTGAATCTAATTGAGGAAAACAAAGGAATATTTGACAGAGCTTAAACAGATAATTTTGTATAGTCTTCGAATACGAATTTCAACTTGTGTTATTTTAAATAACCTCCAGTGTCGGAGATTTTATTTTAAGCGCAAATAATACCTTCTGTTAAAATGTTGGTTATTTTAACTTTCTCAGGCCCTAGTCATCTTAATTCAGAGTGGAATGATGACTCGCTTATCAGTTTAGTAGTGTCTGAAGGGCATTGATTTAAACTATTGCACATTCGGAACCCTGCATAATAAACCATATTTTAACCCATATGTATCTCGACACAGGAAAATAGTTTGCATGCAGCATATTATTAGTAAACTGAAATTTCTTTATTTGAATCTATAGAATATGCTTTGTCAATTAATAAAAATCGCCTCTTTCTAACAGTGAGAAACATTTCAGTTTTATCATTTTTATCTAAATAGAAATAAGATATATTTCTCAATGCTATTGTTAAGCTTTTCAGTTTTTTGTAACAAAAAAAAATTAGTAACTTGTAACTATTTCATATCTAAAGAACGGAAGGGGAATAGCAATTTAATATTTTCCCGAAAGTATGGTTTCATGAAACCTTAGTAGTAAACAAATATGAGACAGCAATATGCTTCAACAAAGAGTAGGTAAAGCTGACACAGCATTCCATTGTGTGAAAGATCCAAGCATTAGAACTATTTATTCTTCCGTAAAAGAATCTTTCAACGAAAGTACAAGAAAAGGGAAAAGTTTCGACTGCGCTTTCTTTATTTTCGACTTCCATTAAATTTTCAAGCGATTAGATGTGTAAGAGGTGCGAAAGAAGTTCAGTTTGTGTCAGTTACAGTTTGCTGGCCATTTTTCTCACCCAACACAAAAGGCTCCCTTGACACGATTACACCGAAAAACTATTAAATAATGCACACAAATGACTCGCGGCGTTTTTACGTTTATATGCGAGTTGAAATTGCAGTGCAAACTTGCTATTGCCCTTGCGAATTCCAAAAAAAGCCACAAGCCAAATGATATGAGTTTGTACATCGTCTTCATGCATAGCGCATGTTTAAATCTTTTTTTGTGTGATTTTAGAAACGAGTGCAATAATAGTTTTAAAAAATTATAATTTTTGAAACGATGCATATTTTTTACCTATGAAATATATTAACAGTTGAAAACTGTTCAATGTGTTAATATTTTTTCATATTATTATCTATTTAGTGCTGAATTCTTAGAAAGAGTGCTAGCTTACGAATGCACTTAGAAAGGTGTAAACTCTAACATTTACGATGCTGTTCAGCTTTTAAATATGTCAGAAAGCTAAAAATCTTTACTAGAGAGTAAGGCTACAGGGAATACTAGTTTAAAAAATTGAAAAAAAATCGTTTACAAAAAGCGTTTTGCCCGGATTCGTAAAAAGTAACCAGTTTCATCTTAATAAGTTAACGATAAACAGCAAAAGCACAAAAAATATAAACTACAGAAGAACAGTCTAAAACAATAGACAAAACAGAAAAAAAGTCACAATATTCTTTTAATTATTCAAAGAATCGGCTAAAAATGTGACAGTCGTATATGAATAACATGATTAATAACTGCTTGAAAATTTATTTCAATTCATGGCTTTCATTGTTTTGTCTGGTTATGGGTTCATTGGCTGATTGTAGAATCTTTTCCTAATCAATATTCATAGATATGATCTGAAATACGAATCGAACCTCATTATAAGTATAGTCTTAGTAGTCTTATAAGTATAGTCATTATAAGTATAGTCATTATAAGTCATATGATTACATTTTTATTATAACAGAATTCATACAAGAAAAACATTTCTTATGAACTCAGGCATCGGCAACCTATAGCACGCGTGCCAGATTTGGTACCCGGTACAATTCTAAATAGCAGTCTTACACCACTCTACAGAGTTATGAGGCAAAGATAAATCTCCCTGTCTCTCCTCTCTGCGTCATCAGCCTAGTTGTCAAAATTTAGTTGCCAAAATTTCACCACAGTTCTTAATATCTATAACGAACACTGTTGCTAAAATAATTAGTTTCATAATGTCTGGTTCTTCATTGGCACACAGGCAATTTTAATCCCTTTCAAAAGAAATGGAAAGCGAATATGTGATAGATCTGCCCTTATACAGCCCTATTTATTGGTTTAGTCGAGGTAATGTCTTGAATAAGCTTGTCATGCACGGAACATATTGTAGTTTTTCTTAATGAGAAGATCAGCATTTCCCCGAATTTAATAGTAAAAAATAGTTATGCAAATTGAAGTTTCTGTTTGACATAATTAAACATTTCAGTGAACTAAAGACTGCAAGGAAAGGGCCAAACAGTTTTTGAATATTTTGAGTATTGGAATGGCTTATCTACAAAATTAAATATATCTTCGTTTGATATTAATACTAGTACCTGCAAATACTTCCCAAATGTAAAGCACTTGCAAATATATCGAGCTTAGACAAAGATAAACTTCAAACCCATGTTGAAGCATCGAAGAAGGAATTTTCCAAAAGATGCAGACTTTTAAGCTTGTATTCCTATATTTTCCTTCCTAATCAAACCAGAGTTAATAGATCCATTCATAATCTCATCCGATTTAGCAACTTTTGAGTGGATGGAAGTTGATAATTTTAGAATGAAACTTATTGAACTAACATCTTCAGAATTATGGAAAGCAAAATTTATCGATAACTTTAACGGTAACAAAAAAAGATGTGGAAGATAACTCTAACGTTAAATCGACAGCTATTTGAAATTGTTGGATAGCAGTGCCAAAGAAACTAAACTGTTTGAATAAAATTGCATGTGCTCTGCAACAACAGAATATTCAAAATCATGTGTCAAATTAAAAGTCACAAATTATACCCGCGATATTAAAATAAAGTGATGCAGGGACAAGGTTCGCCTTAAAATTAAAATTTTTTATTTTACTATGTTGAAGGAATATCTTTATTTTGCGTCGTTTATTTATTTTAATAAATATGTCTAAAAGATACATAATACATATGTACAATTTAAATTTTTTATTTATGTTGAAGGAATAGTTATATTTTATGCTGTCTACTTTTATGTTAATAAATATATTTAAAAGAAGCATAATTAATATATTGGATAATTAATGCATAATTAATATAATTAATATATTAATTTAAAATGACACATAAGGACTAGTATTTTTTCATTGCATAAAAATTTAAATTCACTAAATTTCATTTTGTATCAAACGTGAAAATTATATAATTTATAATAGAAATTCAGATGATAATAAAAATGTTTTCATTCGTAATAAAATGAAATACATCATTTTGATTCTAAAGCTCCGATAGATTATCTGTACATGCTCTGATAAATTATATGCATCTATACGTGTTCCGATAGATTGTATGTATCTAAACATGCTCCGATATATTATATGTATTCCGATAGCGCCGCGAGAATATATGTACCGACAGATTATATGATCCCATAAATAATATATATTCTTCGCAATATGCAAAAGAAGGTGGTATTTAAATCGTGTGAAAAACGAAAGAGACAGCAGATGAAAAATGTAAAATTAAGGCTTTATATAAATAGTAGATTCGTCAGTACAGCACACCATTCTTCAGTACAGGTAGGAAAGAACGCATATCGGCTCTAAATCATTTTATCAACATTGAGACACTTGGCCTATGGCTGAAACTAGTAAAATTTGCTGTTTGTTTTATTTATTTCTTTTCGCTGTTCAAACTCATTAGACCTATCTGCTTAAGGTGACTATGACTTTGAAGAGAACATTCTTGGGGAATGTACGCTGTGAAAAGAAAATCATAAAAAAAAATCTGAAAGGTTTCAGATTTTAAATTACATCCAAACGGGCGTTTTTTAACGTTTTGGGTGCTACCTTTATTTATTAAATATCGTGTTCTTCGCACTTAAACGATAAAATTCAGTTCAACAGCAATATCGCAAAATAATTTTAAAATGAGTATATCTCCTGTATTTCCGATACACAGTTCGACGAGCTTTAGATAAAAAGTTTTTTTTTTCGTAGAATGTTGCCATTGCTCTCTTTTAAATCGTTTGAGTTTGTTCATCAAAAATTCGTTAAAATTTTATAAAATATGAAATAGATAATAAAACAAATTCCAAATTTAGGCACATATTCGGATGGAAACGTACGTTATTCAAAATTGGATGGCTCTAGGTACCTTTGTTTTATCCCATTTGGAGAAATATGTATACATTTATGCAGTTTCTTCATTGTTTAATTTCTTTAAATGCAATATAGTGCTGCTAGGTTTGGTGGCAAAAGTTTGAAAAGTGATTCAGACTTTGAATGTTTCCAACGCAAAATCGCAAAACGAAAACAATAGTCCTTCAGTGGCAAAGACTCTTTTCACTAAAAAATAAAATATTAAAACAAATTTAAAAAAAAATCTGAAAGGATTCAGATTTTAGATTACGTCCAAAGGGATCTTGCTTAATAATATGAAAACTTGCCGAACGAAACAAACATTAAACTAAACCTAATACGTACACAAAAACAAACCCAATATAATTCCAATAGTCAACCCAATACAATTCCATTAATCCATCCAGTACAGACCCGATAACCAACATAATACAATTCCAAAAATTCCAATAGCCAACCCAATGCAACTTCAATTACCAACAAAGAAATATTAGCACTAAAAAGTGAATCGGACATTTTTGTGAAACGACGCAAAACGCCCAAACGAAAGTAATAGTCCTTCGAGACTAAATCCCTTTGGACTAATAAAAAAAATCCGAAAAGTTTCAGATTTTAAATTTCGTCCAAAGGGGCGTTTTTTAACGTTTTGTCTGTTACCGTTTTGTGTGTTAATCTGAAAGGTTTCAGATTTTAAATTACGTCCAAAGAGGCGTTTTAACGTTTTGTGTGTTAGCTTTATTTAATGAATATCATGTTCTTCGCACTTAAACCATAAAATTCAGTTCCAGAGCAATATCTCCAAATAATTTTAAATTGAATATATCTTTAGAATTTCCGATATGCAGTTCCGCTCGCTTTAGATAAAAAGGTTTTTTTCCTCGTAGAGTGTTGCCGTTGCTGGCTTTTAAATCGTTTGAGTTTGTTCATCAAAAATTTGTCAAAGTTTTACAAAATATGAAATAGATAATAAAACAAATTTCAAATTCCAAATTTGGGCTTCCAGATGCGCATATTCGTGTGAAAACGTACGTTATTAAAAATTGGATGGCTCTAGGTACCGTTGTTTTATCACATTTGGAGAAATATATTTACATTTATGCATATTCTTCATTATTTAATTTCTTTAGTTATAATACAGTGCTGCAAGATTTCGTGGCAAAAGCTTGGAAAGTGATTCGGATTTTGAAAGATGAAAAGTGATCCGACGCAAAATCGCAAAATGAAAACAATAGCCCTTCAGGGACAAAGCCCTTAAAAAAAAGGGGGTTGACAATTCTATATCGCCCGTTCTACTGTACCGATTAACGAAATTCAAACTGCGTTTTCCATGTCTCGAAAGCGCGAATTAGGATATGTATTATATTTATATTGTTCTAATATAGATATTTTGACACAAAATCGGACTTTTTCTGAAATCATATGACATTTTTCCATATTTTGATTCTACGACTCAAATTAAGGCAAACTCCCAAGGCATAATTTCAGTCGTAGAGTTGAAATATGGAAAACAAAATTGGTATGTTATTTCAGAAAAAGACCCATTTTGTGTCAAAATACCTATGTTAAAACAATGCTATATATAAATGTAATATATTTTCTAAGTCGGGCTTTCGAGGCATAAAAAACGCGATTTGAATTTCATCAATTGGTCCATCAGAACGGGAGATATACACAGTCCAGGCACATTAATGTGACCATCTGTCAAAAGCCAGAATAACCACCTTTCGCAGAGCGGACTGCTGCGAGACGTGCAGGAAGAGAGTCACATAGGTCCCTGAAGGTGTTCTCTGGGATGTTGAGTCATGCCGACTCTAATGCCGTGGCCAGCTGCGCTAGATTACGCGGTTGAGGATCCATTGCGCGAACAACTCGATCGAGATGGTCCTACAGATGCTCGATTGGGTTTAAGTCAGGTGAGTTTGCTGGCCAGGGGAGGACGGTAAACTCATCCTGGTGCTCTTCGAACCACGCACGTACACTGGCAGCTGTATGGCACCTCGCATTGTCCTGCTGGAAGATGCCATCATCCTGAGGAAAAACAATGCGCATGTAGGGGTGAACATGGTCCGCAAGGACAGATGCGTACTTGTATTGATCCATTGTGCCTTCCACAATGATCAGTGAACCTAGAGAATGCCAGGAAAACATTCCCCAGACCATAATGCTCCCGCCTCCAGCTTGGACCGTTCCGGCAATGGTTGCAGGGTGGTTCCTTTCAGAGGTTTCACGCCTTATACGCCAACGTCCATCTGTCCGATGGAGCATAAAACGCGATTCATCCGAAAACGCAACCTGTCGCCACTCAGTGGACGTCCAGCTGCTGTACTGGCGTGCAAATTCTAGCCTTCGCCGTCGATGAACAGCAGTCAGCATAGGTGCACGAACCAGGCGTCTGCTTCGGAGGCCCAGACGCAGCAATGTTCGCTGAATAGTACTTTGGGAGACACTTTTGGTAGCCCCTTGGTTCATTTTGGTGGTCAGTTGCTCAACGGTAGCCCGTCTATCTGCCCGAACGCATCTCCGCAACCGTCGTTCGCCTCTGTCATCTATGGCCCGTGGTGCACCACATTTGCCACGTCGCTGATTTTGGACAGACCCATTTTGCCATGCACGGTACACTTTTACCACGGCGGCACGCGAACAGTTCACAAACTCAGCCGTTTCGGAAATGCTTCCACCCTTGGCCCGAAAGCCAATGATCATGCCCTTTTGGAAGTCGGATAAATCGCTTCGTTTCTGCATTACGCCAACGATTGAAATGTTTTCCGAAGCCCTCACACACCCTTTATATACGCTCAACTGCACTGTGCTGCCACCTGCCTTCTGTGATTGGTTATTTAACTCTGACATGGAAAGTACGTGGTGGTCACATTAATGTGACTGGAGTGTGTAGAACTGTCGTTTTTTTCTTCGCGCTGTACCTCACACTCAACAGGTAACGAGGAGAAAGTGTAACGTGTTTTCGTTACGAATTTCCCTCTTATTCTTTTCTCGTGTCGAGGGAATGCGTAGCGTAATTTCGTTGCTTAAAAGAAATTATAGACTCCCAAAATCTGGAAGTGCAATTCAATAAGCATTTCTAACTTAACAGTCGGTTCCAAAATTGTTATTAATTATTATAAATGATAAATAGAGCATGTATTTCAGAAATTAAAGTTCATTATCATTTAAAGATTATTTGACTCTAAGATGATTTCGCAACCGGAAGGATTATGGATATCAAGGTCCATCCAAGAGAATGTAATCAATGTAAATTTATCATTTTTATTACCTATATTAGGGTTGAGATTACTGCTGTGAATAAAAAAGCAACTAAGAAAAAAAGAAGAAAGTAAGTAAGGTGAATTTTTTTTAATAACGCGCATAGCGTAGTCATTTTCATTTCTTTTTTGTCCTCTACAAACTGATCCAATAAATGCTATTAGCTATTTGCTACTGCTCCTGTGTTTCGACTAATTTTATTACAGAGTTTTAATATTCTAAATTAATTTTGAAAAGCTGCATAAAGTTGAAAGCAAGTACCTTCTGTCTTACACTCTCAAAGCAATATGCAAACATTTAAATTAGGCATTCAGTTTTTTACAACACAGGCTTTGTATTAAATGACTTTACTCGAATATGAACTAATGGGTTTAGAGATTTCTGAGTATGTATTAAGCTAAGCTGCATGCAATAGCATTTCTTTGCTTCGTTCAATAATAGGTATATTTTAAGTCTTATAACAGGAGACAACAACTAAAACTAAATACAAGGTAAAGTACAGTAAAATTGAAAACAAAAAAAATAATAAATAAGCACAGGGAAATTTTCAGCTACTTTTAAAATCCATCAGCTATTCAAAGTCATCAAACATAACTTTTTACTACTTGCATTTAAGAGGTCTATTCTCAGAAATATGTAAGAAAGTGACTGCAAAAATGTTTAACAATCTTACTTTTTCCTTTTTTTACATTAACTTAATTTGCTATTTAAAAGGCTTCAAAAGAAGATTTTTTTATTTTATAATTTCATAATATCTAATATAAGGTAACAGTTGATTAAAAGCTTATTCAAATTGAGATGAAAGCTTTTTTTTCTAGAACTAACGTATCGAAACAATAAAATATTCATTCAGTATTTTTTTCTCTTTTCCTAGTGGCTCCCAAATCAGCTATTATTGCTATGCGTGATGCTCTTCCAGCAAAGTTCAGTTTGAACTGCATCCATTATTTATAGTATACGTTCTCAAAGCTTTTCATGTGATGCAAATGCATTTTATAAGTAACACATCGCATGTATTATTTATAAAGCATATTTGCTAATCAAAATCTAAAATCGTGAATGCCGTGAACGTTGAATGTTAAATTTGGATGCGTCAGCTGACGACATTGGAGTTTTTCTTCATTTATTATTAAATGTAGTTGGAAAGTAACATACTGACTTTTTTCTCTTCTGTAACAAACATCGGAAAGTTGCAAAGCAACTATGTAAATTTTAATGTAGAATTTGTTGTAAATGTACATTGCATAAATTTAAATAGTATTCTACTTTCTGAATGTGAAATATTTGCTATTGATAAAATTTATTCAGTTTTGATTTTAACAGAAATAAACTATTTATAACGAAATTTGTTCTTCCTTATTTTGTGTCTTCGTGGTGCAGTTTGAAGTATGTCCGGATGAAAATCGCACATGCGAAGTTCGAGTACCAGGGAGAGCATTTAAGATTTTTCTTACTTCGAAATAGACCAAAGTACCGTACAATTTTAAGAAATACTTTTAATCAATGAATGACCATATATTGCGATATTATAAGACATAAAATGTATGCCTGGGATCATTTTGATTTGATTTAAAAGACAGCTGGCGAATGGTGGAAAACTTCTGTGAGCAATCTAGTTGATTTTAAATTACGTTTTTAATCACAGGAGTAAATTAGAGAAATATGAAATAAAATGCTTTAATATTTGTTTAGAAGTACTACATTTTAATACTTCCTCTACGCATAGCCACACTTCGTACGAAACAGAATGCCTACGATACCATTTTGTTGTAACATAATTTTTTTAACCAAGACGAAGACGTATCTTACCTGTTGAATAATATAATATCGTAAATATTAATTCGAATTTTTGAGTTCCATCCTAATTTACCACACAGATGCTCTACCAAATTCATTTGTCCTAAATCAAAATGAATTGATGTAATTAATATAAAACAACAACACGAATCTTACAATATTTTTTCCACTAATTGGAGTAAAAAGAATTAAAGACCATTGATATAACAATGCATTCGGTTTTTAAATAAATAAAAAATCTGATGTGTACTTCCATGACTTCCTTGTACGAAATATTAAATTATACGCACTTTGCATTTCTTTTAAACTTATTGGATTGAATTAAATCTACTTCATCGATGGATAAACCACAATAGAAAATAACTGCACTTTTTAAAATTCACTATATGTGTTTACCATAGCGAAACTCTGGCGCTAGCTTCGCTTAACAGCTTTACATCTCATTCATTTTGTAACTCAAAATGCATAAAAATTATGTATATCATCTTGAGAATTGCCTAATCGTTGCCACATGTTCTATTCAAATGCTATAATAAATCAAAAACGATGTGTAAAAGAAATTAAACAAACAAAAAAGAAACAGTTTTTCGCAGACGATTCAGTATTTCTCATTCAATTAATTCGGTTATCATTTCGCGGCAGGGCAAAAATACATAAAAACTCAAAATATTTATATTAAAAATTACGAAGTAAATCTTAAACCCTTATTTACTCGAATAAATTCCTGAATGAATTAAGAATGATTTAAGTTGCAATAATAAAAGTAGGCGTTATCTTTGTTGTTGCGAAGCTTAATTTCTCTAGATTGGCAACAAATCCACTATTTTCCTAAGTTTCAAATGTAAACAAATATGACTTACATGGGAAAAATATTTATGCTTAACCGCACTTAAATAACCTTTAAATTGTTGATAATTCTATAATTCTTGCATGCAGATTTAATAAAGGCATAAAAATCCTAATCGGAAGATAAGAACAACATCATTCAATTGCGTTTAAAGGAAGAAAAGCACAATTTACCAACATATAAGGAAAAAAAACTGAGCTCACTGAGCTGAGTAACAGACTTGATATATATATATATATACATATATATATATACATGCATTTATATACTTTTGGTACGGCCGATTGCAACTAAAGATAGAGGTACACATCTACATTTTATAGCAGTCCTATATACAAAATTTCAACGCTCTGAGACCATTCGTTTTTGAGTTAAAGATGCATACATACATACGTACGTACAGACGCCACGAAAAAAATCTCTTCAGAATTCATTTTAAATCAGTTTTATAATTTTTTTGGGGAAAAGGAGTCCTTTATTCTGTTTTTACGTACGGACGTTACGCAAAAACATCGTTAAATTGCATTCGATAACGGTCAAAATGGATATTTTCGTTGAAATATGATAACCGAATACTTCTTTTGTACTTCGCACAAGGAAGTAAAAATGAGAAATATTTCATTTAGGTAAGAGTGTAATTACAAAGAGTACATATCGTATGCTAATAAAATTATGAATATAGCAAAAGAATATGTTTCGTGCGTTTTTAAATTATTTTTCTATTTTCATGTCATCTGTTGCTTAAATGTTTAAAAATTCGGCTAGTAAGTCACTGAAGTTAGTCCGGCGTGTAACATTGTTAGAAATATTCTATATGAAGTTACTTTATATTGCTGAACAAACTCCACGTTTACAGTAGCATTTAAGGAGTAATAAAAATAGTGTTTCAATATTTTTGCCTGATCAGAGCATCGAAACCTAAATCCTGAATCAATATAAAATATTTAAATAACTGGAATCAAACAGAACATTTTCATTTACTTATCTTATTAAAAGTGAATTCAAATTGCTTTACATGTATACGTTTGACCGTTTTTGAATATAATATATTTTTGAAGCTAAGGGAAACAATATAGTGTATTTCTGAAATTAAACCTGCTTTTTAAGGTGTCTCTCAATCCCTCTTAAGCCCCTTTTATTTAACACGAAACTTCTTAAAAACATAAACACTCTTCTACATCGTGATTTCCTGTCTGACATCGTGGTATCTCTCAATTTTCATAGGATTTTAAAACAACCCAAGTGTAATAATGTATATATTGAAAGAAATTATTTGTTAATATAGTATTCTTGCTGTTATATAAACCTCTGTAGAATAAAATTAAGTAAAAATAGAGATCAACTGATTTAAGTGCATGAGAGCTTGAGTGCACCTTCTGAATTAGTTTTCTTAAAAATTATCCTAACTGACTTAGCAGCGCTTTGGCGTAGACGTAAAAAATCATTTATATTAAGCACGGCATGTAGTAAACACTTGATACATACATTCTCAGCTTCTATTTCTTATTCATGACTGAATTTTTCACACCTTAAAAAGCGGAAATAAAAGCTAAAAACTGAAAACTTTGCGTCGTCTGACGCGGGAGTCGTTAATAAAAACTGCATTCATTCGAAATTTTATTTTGCGGAGTTCATATTCCGATCTTAATCTGCATTTTAAATTTTATTGCTCTTAACCCTATTTAATTAAATTAATAGGAAACCAACATGGAATTGGTATATCAAAGAGAAGCTGAAATCATGAACTGTGTAAATATAATTGCAAAATTTGAAGTATTCTGCTATTTTCTATAAATCCCATGGATAGTGTCGCACAGAAAGAAATTTGAAGTCTTCAGTGGTTTTATTATCGACAAAACGTGTTATTTCCGCCCCATACAAATTTACAGAAATGTTAATTTTTTGTTTCTAATTTGATCATTGTCTTCAGAAACAGACTTTTAAACTGCGTCTTCAATATATTCCAATTTTCACAATTGATTGGAGTGAAAACCATTACTGTTTGTAGTGGTAAGGTTATAAAATCAGTTCTATAACTTTAACTTTCGACTGCATAAAATTTCTTCACAGTTTTTCGTATTCTCATATGAATGCTCTTTGGGTAGTTTTATAATTAAACGATGTGACACGATGCCTCTATCAAATGTTTTAAACAGAGATTTGAAAAACTTAAGCTTTCAAACATTAAATTAATTATAATTACGCAGTTTTAATTTGGAAACAGAGTGTTGCATAAACGTTAAATATTTGTAGTATAACACCAAATAGTACCGTTCTCCTTTATTGGCAATTTTTTTGGTACACTTAACATTTGGTTACTCTTTTTGGTTTAACAAAAAAGTGATTACATTTGACTTTTCAATGTCGAAAATCCTTATTTATGTTTTTCTCCTAATATAAAATAAGCATATGACATAACAAAATATAAAATCTATAGTCAACCAAATGCATAATCTCCTGTTCTGTGCGTTAAAATGAAACAAATTGTTCTACTTCAATATCCTAATAATTTATCTGTTTTAGAAATGATGACTCTTAAATGAAGGAAAAACTGAAGAAATTGAATAAGTTACACAAATATAAATATAAACTTATAGTTAAATATATTCCCAGTTTCCCAGTTTCTTGACCAACGTTATTACTTTAGAAACACTAATATATTCTTAGAAAACAAAGGGAACTTTGAGAGCAGAAGCAAGTTTATCGGTAGACTGTGGTTGGATTCGATTGGATTACACAGATTTGGAGAAAGCATTTCTGGGCCATCCGCCTAAAGGAAGGAGTACCTTCGTGGAAAATGTTTGAAAGAAAATTGGCTAGTATTCCTGGCGTGTATTGGGAAAACCCATAAAACCCTCATGCAGCCAGCCTGTGCGCCGGGACATACCGGCCGAATGCCCGTGCGTGTTCACAATTTAAATTCTTTAGCTTATTAGGACATAGGTTAAAAATCGATGAAAAAATTCCATCCATAGTGAAGCACCATCAGTGCATTAAAAAAAGGTAATAAAATGATAAATTTACATTGATTACAATCTCTTCGATGGAACTTGAAATCCATAATCCTTCCGGTTGAGAAATCACCAAAGAATCAAATAATCTTTAAAAGATAATAAGCTTCAATGTCTGAAATAGATTGTCTATTTATCATTTATAATAATTAATAACAATTTTGGAACTGACTGTTAAGTTAGAAATGCTTATTGCAGAGCCGTGCCAAGATATTTTTCACCTAAAGCAAAAACGTAAATGCGCGCCCCTATATATGTACCAAAATAGCTACATTTTTATTAAACACCTGAGGAAATATTAAAAATATTTCAAGTTTATCATGATTCCAATCTTACAAGAATTCCACACAGCATAAGATTAAAATATTAAATATGAAGATAATAAATAAATTGAACAGATGTTCCCAAACAGATATAATATAACAATAAGATGAATAATTTTAAACTGTTCTATATTAGTTTCGAGTCTTAGAAAGAATGACAATCTATGTCTTTCCTGCTTAGCATATTAAAACTTTTAGATTATTTGAAAAACTAATACAGGTACAAAAACTGGCATTACTGTCCATTACCAAAGCGCATAATACTGTGCCGACGGTAGCTTTCCAAGTTTTCTTCTTTAAAGTTTTGGCTATTTATTTAAAAGAAGAAAGGATACACAGTAATGAAAGTGTTACAGTTACAACACTGAATTAAGGAACTGTTATAAAGATTCTCGAAGCATGAAGGGCCAATATCTAGACATTCGAATATCAACGAGATTACCCAAATAATCAAATATAAGAAATTTTCACTCATGGTTCTAAAATTCAAATTGGACTAGTTGCTGCATTTTTAATATTATTTATAGCTGTCGTAATAGAATAAAAATTATTCAGACATACAAAGAGGCATTCCCTACTCGTCATCACCGATTTCACTCAAATTTATAGGGCATGCAGGGCTTGGCTAGAAATGAAAGTACCCGAAGTGGGAACTCCAGATGGCCAAGCGTTTAGAAAATAAAAATTTTGATGCTGCTCTCGCACCGTATAAGTCATTTACGTTAGGCCGTTTAGCAAGTAGCGGTTGGCGCAGCGGTAAAAGCTCGGAGTAGTAATGCGATGATCGTGGGTTCGAATTCCCGTGTGGAGACTTGTTTTCTTTTTCTCGATTTTTATATTATTCTTTTTCCAACTAAGCAAAGAGGTGAATATTTTATTTTATTTATTTATTTATACTCAAAATGCTTAGAAAAGGTAAACATTTCGGACTTAAAGACTAAAACAGACTCAACAAGGGATTGTAATTAAAGAGCATGCGGAAAGACTGTACACAAAAGATCAAAATTTTATTTGTCGACATTCGATGATTACATGTGTCGGGATGATGTTTGTTCTCTTGTACATACGTTAAGAGACTTAACTTGTCTTAACTTTTACAAGAGAACAAATTTGTTCTGCTGGTTGACTCGTGGGGAGGACAAACAAATCCGCAATTATATGACAAACTCTTCCAAGATGAAGAAGGTTTGCCAACATGTAACATCAAAGTAATTCCCTCTAAATGCGGTGTATATTTTTATCGTCAGGTAAAAAACTTTATTAAAAAATAGTAAATTGTTCTAATCTCATCGAGCAAGAGAAAGAAATAACTGCCCGAGAAGACAGCATAAAAATACATTCGATTGTTCATCATCCATTATCCGCCCCAATATTTCGGTAACATGTTACGTTATGCATGGTTCGCTTCTAAACTTTGCGATGAGAGAGAATGCTTTATGAATGTCAATCAAGTGTGTTTTTCTATGGAGACGTTGAAACAACGATGTTATTGTAAAAATGCATCTTTATAACCTGTGCTAGATGCAGAAATAATTATTGTTTCCCCTGTTTCTACGATAAATATCATCCCGATACATGTAATCATCGAATGTTGACAAATAAAGTTTTGAAGTCTTTTCGAATGCTTTTTAATTACAGTCCTTTGTTAAAAAGTACGAAATTTTCACATTTTCTATGCCTTTTGAGTATAAATAAATAAGTAAAATAAAATATTCACCTCTTTGCTTGATTGGAAAAAGAATAATATAAAAATCGAGAAAAAGAAAAAAAAAGTCTCCACACTGGGAGTTGAACCCACGATCATCGAAATACTACTCCGAGATCTTACCGTCGCTCCAACTACTGCTTAGCAAGCGCCCTAACGTAAATGGCTTATACGGTGCGAGAGCGGAGTCAGAATTTTTATTTTCTAAACGCTTCGCCATCTGGAGTTCCCACTTCGGGTACTTTCATTTCTAGTCAAGCCCTGCGTGCCCTATAAATTTGAGAGAAGTCGGTGATGACGAGTAAGGAATGAGACATTGAGACATTTCCTGAGTTTTCCAAGCTGAATGAACTGCAATAAAATATTTAGAGGATAGTGGCAATGGCAAAACAATAAAATATATTCTGATAACCTCAGAGATTACGTTATTTTTGTGTAACTAATGTAAGCAAACAAGGTAGAAAACCTCAGAAATCACTTAACTTATGTATAACTAACGCAAACAAATAAGATCATTCTTCCTCTTTTCTGTTTCAAAATTATCTCATTGCTTTATTGCTATTGCAGTTTTATTGATAATCAAAGTAGTTTGCAATCAGTAGCATTTTGTAGAATAGGATGAATAGGGTCTTAGGTAATAAAAATAGTGTTGCATCGAAATTGGAAAATACTTGATATAAGAGTATTATAGATGCATGGTCTACATGGCTACACTGGCATTCATGGTAATGAATTAGTTGACTGCAAGATCTGTAATTATTTTGAACGATATGTCGTTATAACCATCCCCCTTGTAGAGATCAGAAGCCTGTTTACGAAAACATTCAAGAAGAATGGGATAATGGAGATTCACTAATGAAGGTGCATATCGTATTAACACAAGTATCGGAATTTCGACTACGGTCAGATTTGCATTTGACATGAGATATAACACGGCATGTAAAACCTTCACAATATGCAAATCGTTTCTTCAGAGTGAATTTACGATCTAAATAAAGGTAGAGGGAAGATATATGTCATTATATTTGGGTATGAAAAATTACATTTCTCTTTTAAAAGAGAATTCTTCAGTGAAACATATTTCGTTATAATTAAATAACTGTTTACGAGTCCAAAATATTGAACAGGTGTACAAATATTGAAGGAGCACATCACTATAGAAAAGATATTATTATTTTTACATATACAACTCTTTTGGTTTGCAAACAATGTTTTACAAAAAAAGGTATTTTACAAGGTAGCACATCTTGCATTTTTTATTGCAAATTTTATTCTTGCTGGTATGCTGATGTTATGTACATTTACTAATTTTTTCCAAGTAGCCGAGGAACTAAAGAAAGAAATCGCTCTGAAAAGAAAAAATTACGAAAATTTTAAATATATTAAGTTAAGGAGAAGTTTGAGTATCATGTGAGTGCCACACGACAAGATTTAAAATATTTCGAATTTTTCATAACATAACGAAGATTACAGAGTATTTCCTGGAAACGAATAGATAGGCAGAGGCAAATAATATCATGTAATGAATTGATATATTATATCATTATATTTGATCATCAGATGTGATTTACCATCGTTAACCACCTATGAAGAATTTATTCAGTAAATGTAGTTGAGTATATTTACATGAATGCAATGTATGTAGTACACTGTATGAGGGGAAATGTAACTATGTTATGTATCTTTAATATGTAATTCATATGCGTTCGTATGAGCTTAAAGCGCTACTCTTCTGTGCTTTTTGAAAATGAACATAAGTGGCTAAAATATGCTAATAAAATGGAATCTGAGAAAATAATATAAGAAACGTGTATAAGAAGGGGAAATTTGTTGGAGAACAATATTGCGTTTTACAAGATTTACCCTGTTTCTAATAGAGGCTTCTTAAATTTCGTTTTTAAACTTTTAGACAGGATTGGTGTTGTTTAAATGCTTGAAACTTAAGGTTTTTGAGGTACTAAGAAGTAATTTATATTGATAAAGACTCTGAAGTATATTAGATGTTTATATTTTACGCTGCTTTAGCACAATACGAACGGAATTAAATTTACACGCCTAGGGTTTCAGAATGTATATGAATTTTTTCATTTCTGTTATGACTGCAAATTACCTGCATATTTAAGATTATTTACTTAAAACAGTAAAGTGGACATATAATAGGTTTAATAAGATCAATGTGAAGAAATGTTTTGTGTACTTTGCAGAACTGTTTCCTTATTCTTGGGTAATTAATGCCTTGCCTAGCAGAACACAACGACGCGAATCTCATTCATCAAGGAAGGACCAAGGGAATGAGATCTTTACCACAGGAATAAAAAGTCCAGGACACATCAGACGAATCCCACTACATCGAAACCCACTCTGAACTCAGCCATTAATATTAAAAACAAGATTTCTCCTTCATCCAGAAATAGAGGAGAGAATGCGCGTTCGCAATGAAATGTGCCTCTCGTGTTTGCTTGAATTTGAGCATTGCAGTGTGGGAGATAGTAACAAAATATCAGCCTTCTTTGTGGAACCATTTTGGAGCACGTCCTTCCTTTGTTAACCAGTAAAATTCTGGAACGTTTGTAATGTTCCAAACTAAACGCCCATTTCTAGAAATAGGAAATGTTGTATTTTTTCAGAATGACAAATAAATTTATTTTATGTTTAATTGTCTCAATTATATTAACTTTTTTTATAACAGATATTTCATCGCTAACAGTTCTGAAAAGAGATAAAATGAAAACAAAATACAGGAAATAAGTCAGATCTTCGTTCATCACTCATATATCTAATGAATTCCCAAAACTTAATAATTAAGATACTCTCCTCATAACATTCGTAAATTTTTTTTGTATGATGCCATTGGCTGTATGAGATTATTGGCTATTGGTTGTATCTCACTGTGATTTCATTCTGTTTCCAGATCTCAGAAAATGTGGTCTAGAAATTGAATTCATATCAATTACAAAATGTGTTCAAAAACTACAGTTAGTTTTTCAAGACATTTCTTAAAGACGATTTCATCCTTCTTAGGATAATGAAAGAAAAGCAGTCGTGTTTCGTTGGATGTAATTTGCCCTGGTAGAGATTACTTAGCAAAAGACTAGAAGCTATGTTTATTTTGAGGTGCATTTTAAACTGTTTATATACTAGTTTTGGAGTAAGCCGCTAAATTGTGAAGTATCAAGGAGGACACAAATGTTACTAAGTAAAAACGTTTTAAATGAATTGGTTTATTTAAAAAGAAACTCATTTAAATGTTTTTCGTGTAAATGTTTTTGTAGAGTTAGGGCATAACATGATTTTGGAAATGTTTGTATAAGAAGCAGTTGTATGACCATAAAATGAAATGATAATGAAGTTTTCAAACGTTTAATATATGCCACTTCAAAGAACTAACTTCAAACTTTGCAGTCTGAAAAAGCTTCTTAGACGTGCCAGTACTTCATTCTATCTCGTACATCATGTCATAAACTTACGCTTTGAAATATTCAATACATTTAAGGCATATTGTGAAAAATGGAAGCTTCACATTTTCTACTGGAATAGCTAAATAAACACCGTTAAATACTAAATTTATAGAAGATATCCTTAATACTCTCAATTAGCCCTTAGAAGCACTGTCAGTGTAAGCTTTAAAGTAACAGTATGCATCAAGACGATATGTCACGTTTTTGAAGCCAGTTACATTGTTAAAACTCAGTAAAGGATAATTAACTGGATATATCGTAAACTGCAATCGCAGGTTTTTAAGCGAGTTTTAAATTAATTATTTTTAAACTTCGATTTTTGTTTTTACACTCATAAATAAGCTACAGATACTTAAATTTTACATTTGAAACATTATATAAAAAGATACATTTTTAATCTCTGAGAACATTTACTAAATTCGTAAAGACTTTATTTTATACTTATCAATTATTTTTATTTTAAGAAACTTTCCTTTCCCTTCTGATTTCAATTTCCTGCTAGAATGCAACTTTGAATGACGTATATGAAAAATCTCTGTTCGCAAATAGTATTTAAGTAGCAGAAATGAATAGTTCGCAGTAGTAGAGTTTTCAGTTCTAAAGATTTTGAGCTTAACGGTTCAACGTTTCAATGTAGAGTAATCAGTTTATTTATTTATTATTATTATTATTATTATTGTTATTATTATTATTAATTATATATTTATTTAAAGTTATTATTTTTATTTTATTATTTATTTATTTATTTATATTTCATTATAAGTGAAATATTTTCGTTTGAAAGCTGATCTTTACGCTTGATTAATTTGTTTTCGTGGCTTGAAAAAGTTTGTTTAATAGAGACTTAGCTCTACTGAGTTTCTTTAGTGTATATCGCTATTCTTATTTCTCATGTACAGCAAATGCTAAGCGAGTTCACTGAACAAAACATCCTGTCTAAACCCTGATAATGCATTCACTCTTAAATTTCTTACGAAGATAATGACTTTTATGATGGAAGAAGTACGGGATTTTCAATTATCGCCTTCTGCCCTCAGCCAAGATCCTTCTCAACCGGCTAAGAATCAACAGAATTTGGACAAACAGGATGACATGGATTTCAAGCAAATTCGCAACAAGGGGCCTCGTAGCCCGATCAACGACACGTCGGAACCCTCAGTCAACCTTGCTACAAACCGGTTTTCGATTTTGCTTGATGAGAGTGATAAACGTCAAATCCCTGATGAACAATGCTCTCCTGTTGAAACTCAAGCTAAGAAAAATCAAATAAAATCAAGACTAAACATCAAAAGATATCAGAAAGTGTTAAAGCTGCGATATCTTTCGGAGAGTTACAAAAGCGTAATTTGCAGGAACAGATCCCTGCTCCCTCTTCTATGCCAGCAGCCCCAGCGACCAATCGGAAAGCAGATTCGGGAGGCACGGCATTACCAGACTATCCTGAAGTGACTAGCCATGATGTCACGATTAGCGAAGACACAGACAACGTAGGTTTTCAGTATCCTAAGAGAAGCGCCAAAATTCCTCCGATAATGGTTCAAGACCCTGCTGTAACACGGAAAAAACTGAGCGAATTGCTAGAAAACGCTAACATGGATTGTAAAGCTAAAATGAAAAGTGACTTTGAGTTAAAAAGTCTTTGACACTGATATGCATCGACAAATTACCAGTTTGTTGGATAAGCATGAAATAAAATATTTCATGCATATGTTACCAGGCGACAAACTTGTTAAAGCTGTCATCCGCGGAATTCCCACTTACTATGATCCTGTGGAAATCAGTGAATCCCTCACGGACCTAGGATTTGCATTTAACCGTGTCACACAGCTCACTAGGCGCCATGGACCGGATATACAACGCATGCCATTATTTTTGATTACTCTTTCCAGAACTGACAAATCCAGGACTATTTTTAAACTCCAATACCTAGGTAGACTTCGCATCAGAGTGGAAAGATATAAGAACAGAAGAGGCCCTACCCAATGTTTCAGGTGTCAGTTTTTCCACCACGCGCAAGCTCAATGCCGAGTCCCTCCAAGATGTGTCAAGTATGGTCAGGGCCACAAATCGAGGGCCTGTACCAAACCACCTACTGAACCAGCTATCTGTGCCAACTGTGGTCAAAATCACACGGCGTCCTTTCGTGGATGTCCGTATTTTCCCAAATCAAAATCCTCTGCTGATAATAGACTGTATTCAGAAAGAGTTATTACTAAAAGTGCACAGCCTTCTGCGGGACTTAGATCTCCAGAGATTTCTGAACTTACTGAAAAGATAAATGAAGCTAAGACTCTACTTACTACGCTCACTGCACCTATTTCTATTTTGAAAGACACAGCTACTCAGATTACTAGTGCCTCTGCCGCTAAACCAGTCATGCCTTCAACACTTAATCATGAATAATTTTTCTAATCGGCTCCTATCACGATTGTATTATGAAACTCTCAGAGTCTTACTTCGAAGTTCCAAGAGCTGCACGATTTTCTCAATCTGCACGATATCAATATATGTCTGGTTACGGAGACCCATGCCTTACCAAGTCCTAGCCTTAAGCTGGTTAATTACCTTTCATATCGCTGCGACCGGGTCAAACATCGCATTAAGTTTTCATAAGCTGTATGTGATTGTTAGTGATTTTTAAGCATCTATTATGTTTTTACCATAATTATTTTCGCATACATGAATTTTTAGACTACATGCAACGTCTCCGCCCTGCGTTCTGACTAAGAACTATGGATATTTTAATTATCATTATTTGCTACCTATGCTCGCTATATGTATCAGCATACTAGAAGCAAAGTGCTTCAATTCTTTGAACTACCTGATATCTCGTTTGGAAAACTATTTCATGTAACTTCTCATCACCATGCCCTTTGCGGAACTCATTCATGTGAGCAGGTAAATATTGCTATTGTAGTAGATAGCCTGCATAATCACGCAAGTATCAAGGTTTACAAAGTAGACTTAGTTACGTGTACAGCAGGTTACGTCGAGAACGAGTATATGCCGCGAGCGAGTGTGCTACGTGTTTGCAAGCAGCTCGGTAGCTGAATATTGGAGCGTGCCATTTATTTTAGATAATATCGATATTTTAGACTCGGCTTTAACCTGATTTAGATTAAAGTAGAAGCCAGTCTTGTAATTCCAATTTGCTTTATTCTGACCGTACATACAATTTTGTGTTTCAGTTACTTAGTCAAAATGGGTGGTTAATTTGTAAGTACCGAAAGCGTGCATATTCTGTTCAGTTTAGTTAAAATAAAAAGGTTGTTATAACCTTTGTCGGCAGTCATCCGTTTTTTTCAAGACATAGCGAGAATTCGTTATCAGTAGGGTCTACATTTTATGCTCCCAAAAAGAACAAGACTCTACAATTATGAACTGAAAATTTAGCCTTACACCATTTTGTATTTCATTTTTAAATACACTTTTTTTACAGGTTAGTATAACCTGCTGATTATTTTACAGCATTCAATATTTTTAAATAACACTGATGTTACTTTAATGGGCAGAGATGACAAAACAAACATATCAGGGAACTAGGCTAGAAACGGCATATGACTTTCTTCGTATATCTATAAATTTGAAGCTGTAGAGTTAGAAAATTTGAGAGAAATTGCGAAGCGAAATAAAGGTGAGAAGGTGATGCTGTAAGCTTCATAATGTCAAGATGCCAATAAATAACTATCGAACAGACGAGAGTTAAGAAAATTAATACAAGATTTTTAACGTCGTATCGTAAAGTATGCTGAGTCATTCAAAGATAACGTGTAATAAAACTCGTGACGTAACAAAAAAGTTTAAAAAGTAGTCAACGGGAATTCATCATAATTTGAGGGTAAAATTTTGGCAAAGTGCTCAAAATCGTTTAAGTACGTGGGCAATACGGAAACTAACCTTCGATTCTCCGTAAAAATCCCGCAAAGATTCAACAATTTTTTACTTACATCTGAAAGCTACAGCTATCCTCTATTTTTCTACATAGTCATTATATATAGTCAAGCACTTGTCATAGCGTTTTAGCAACTTACTAATCCATTCTGCAGAAATCTCAGCCGCCTACGACTTCAACCAACTTGTCAACCAACTTGGGAAGTTCCTCATCGTCAGCGAAGTGCTCTTCCTGAAGCCACTTCTTTGCAGGGACCAAATGTTAGACAGAAGAAGGCAGATCTAAGGCCGCATGGAAGATGTTGAAATACATCTCGTTTGAACTGGTGCAAAAGATCAAGTGTTCACTGAGCACTGTGAGGGCGAGCGTTGTCTTGGAGGAACACAACCTCGCATGATAGCAGTCGCGACGTTTGTTCTGAAATGGCTCTCTTCAGTTTTCTTAAAGTATTACAATACACTTCAGAACTGATTATCGTACCACGTTGCATGAATTCAACAAGCAAGATTCCATTAGCATCCCAAAACACAGTGACCATAAGCGTTGCTTACTGATAAAGTTCGACGTCGTGTTGGAGAACCTCAGCCGCGTTGGGGAACTGATATGGCCTCATGCCATTGATTGTTGTTTTCCCTCAACATTTACATACTCTAACCAGGTCTCGTCGTCTGTCACTATTCTATTAAAAAACTCCTTCCATTCGCGTGGTACCGGAAAAGAAAGATTAAGGCAGCGTCCAATCGATTGTCTTGGGAGATCTCAGTGAGAAGTTTCGGTACCCATTAAGGTTTGGGCACAAAACTACCGGTAGCCTACTTTTCCGGTGACTGCTTCGTCCAGGAAAGGTCCAAAAAGTTTTGGAAAATTGCTGTTAAAGTTCCGAGATTGGGAATTCACGGATCTGACGGAATTTTTAGTCAATTTGTTTAAAGAGATCATCATTTACTACGGAGGGCCTTATACTGCTTAAATCATCATGAATGTCTGTTCTTCCTTCTTTAAAAAATCTCGCCATGTAACGCACTATTGATTCACTCAGAATGTTTGAGCCCTATACGACACACAAGTTTTGATGAATATCTGCCATTGACAGTTTTTTTTGCCCGAAGAAATCGTAATATTTCTCCTACCTCGCATTTGTCCTGAATTTCAATACCAATGCGTTTTGTAATAGTATTATAACCAGTACATACGCGCAATATGAAACTCACATGTTTTGTAATAGTATAACCAGTACATACGCGCAGTATGAGACTCTCACTAGACAAGCAAGAAGTTTACTGAATCACAGATTGCCTGATGCAATAATGCTTCAGCTCCCACCCATTACTACTAGCTCATTCCACAATGGTGTTTCCGAATTGCCCTCGTATATATGTCCATGAACTTAGTCTGTATCTTATCAGTTCGTTTCTGAGACTTCAAGCTTGAAGGTGTTTAGTCCTCTTGCTCGACTACTTTCTGAACTGCTGATCCTTTGCTACCGTATCGCTAAGCCTACCGTACGTTGCATTGATGGTTCCGTGTGTCTAACGATGCATCAAAAAGGACTTCGAAAAATCATAATAAAATTTATTAACAAGAATATGAAACAAATTGAAACAGTTGTAGATACATTATTAGGCATCTCTGCCTTTAGAACCGTGCCTGCCAATGACTGTTAGAATGTACACGTATCTCGCCTGCCACTGGCTATTGGAACCTACACAGTGCCTTCTAGCCGATTGGAGCGAGAAATACGAACACTCCCCACCTGAACTCACTTGAGTTCATTTACCATTGATTTGTAACAAAATTTACATTCAGGAACCATTTGAAATTACATGAAGTAAAACACAAATAGAATATTACATCAAAATTGTTCGCAATCACTTGATATACAAAAGCAAATTATATGTTTTAAATTATGAATAAAATTATTCAAATATTCAGCTTTAAATATAAGCACAATTAAAACTATCATTAATACACAGATAGAAAATTAACAGGTTTACACTTCAATTAAACTAACATAATTAAGGATTAATTTCCAAATTATACACAAGTTGTACTGAGCGTTTTATTTTTCCTTTAGGAGTCTGAATAAGCAGAGAACGAATTTTACCGTCTCTTCCTGGATACAGCTCTAAAATGTTTCCCGTCATCCACACATTTCTGAGATAACGCTCATCATTAATCAAAACAATATCATTCACCTTAAATGAAACTATTTTACCTGTTTGTGGAGAAACATAAGCTGATCTTTACCAATGAGAAAATGAGATGGGGTGAGAGGAGAGGGTTCTGAAGGTTCGTTGTACAGATATGTGATAGGCCTGGAATTAACCATGGCTTCAATTTCTGGAAAAACAGTTTCCAATTCTTTCAAAGAAAGAGAGGATCGTACAATAATTTTCTTCAAACAGGTTTTAACCGTTCGTATCTGTCTCTCCCAGAAACCGCCCCACCATGGAATTTTTTCAACTATAAAATTCCAAATTATACCTTTAGAAGCAAACACAGTTTTAACTTTATCATCATCTATCTGGTTCCACTATTTTTTCAATTCACAATTTTCTTTCTTGAAAGCTTTGATATGATCAGAATATATAGTGGAACATAATCCTCGACGAGAAACAAATCGTCGGAATGCTAACAAAAAAGAAACAACACTTATGTTAAGAACTACTTCTAAGTGGATACATCTTGTCACTTCACAGCTGCAATAAGTAAATAACACTTTGAGTTAAAGTCACGAACAAAAAATGGTCCGGCAAAATCCAGGCCATATATATCAAATAGCGGATGCTCTTGAATTCAGTCAGGGGGTAAAGGGGCAGCCACCTGCATTCCAGGTTTCACTTTGAATCCTCTACAAACCAGACAGTTATTTAACACTTTTTTTAACAAATTGACCATCCTTGACAATCCAGAATTGTTCTCGTAATTGTGTTAAAAATGCATCAACATCTAAATGGCACATTTTAGTATTAGAATCACAGATGAGTAGCTCAACAAATTTATCATTAGATGGAAGAATCCTAGGATGTTCGGCTCTGATATTGTTACTTGAGAACTGTAAATGCTCCTTTAAACAAAGTAAGTTATAGTTATCAAGTTAAATATGCGTGAATTCTTATCAATAGTTCCTTTAGAAAGAAGTTGGGAAACCTCTGTAACGTAATGGTTGAACTGAGTAGCTTTGATCCAAAACCGCAAAGCTTGCTCGATTTCTGAAGCACGCATAGGTCCATATAATTTTGTAGAATTAGGTTTAGAATTGTGTACAAACCTTTTAATCCACGCAGTAGTCTAGCTAGATCGCTGAAGTCATTAACGTCCAGTAAGAGCAGAGGTAAATTTGCACCATTTGAACTGGTGAACATGACGTTAACGGGCGCAGTCCATCGCTCTTTTACTCTAACGCCTTCGCCACAGACATCATCAAGATGATACAGCGATTTTTAAATAGGCCAGGAGTGAAGCGGTCTAGACAACCAACCAGGGCCTGACCACCACAGAGAACCTGTCAGGATCCTCCTAACCAATTCTCCTCTAGTAGTAAGGTCTGCAAGATTGTCGGAGCCACTACAATGTTTCCAACACTCTGGTAGACTCAAGGACTGCACTTGAGCCACTCTGTTGGTAACAAATGGTTTCCATTGTTTAGATAATCCTTTCAACCAATGGAGCACAATTTGAGAAGCGCTCCATAAGAAAATCGGTTTCGCGAAATAAGGAAAGACACCTTGTAAATAATTTCCTAAACATGCAGCGAGAAGTACTGCCATTAAACTTGCAAGAGTCAAAGTTTTTAAAGGAGCAACCTTACTTTTTGACATGATAAAGCTCACTTAAATTTGGCCATTGCAATTCACGTACCTTAGCAACGCAATAGCTCCATATAGCCCCATTAGACTGGCATCATAAAACACATGAAGAGAAACTTCGTTTATTTCTGCAGTCTCAAAAATTTTTCTTTCAATCGATGCTGATTCAAGTTCACAAAGTTCAGAACACCAGATTCTCCATTTACTTTGTAAGTCGTCTGGCAAATCTTCGTCCCATTTTAGATCACGTTCCCATATCTCTTATAAAAATATTTTCACAGTGATTACTAAAGGACTAATGAGTCCACATGGATCAAATATTTTTGAAATAACTCGCAAAACTTGTCGCTTGGTGATTCTAGCATCAATGGAATCCTTAACATCTCTTAAATCTAATATAATTCTATCCTCAGTCGGATCCCACTTCAATCCCAAGAAATCTATCCCTTGCCCGAAATCAGTATTTTTCTCATATCCGTTTTCATTTCTATGCTTATAAAATTCTGCACAATTAATTTTTAATTTCCTCAAATGAAATCCCGCTGCTTTCAATATCTCTATTGCCGTAAAGGTCAAATGATAAGCACCGGTTGAATTACCTGCTTCTTAGGGAAACCACAAAAATTTATGATATTTTCTATCTTCCTCAGCTATCTCTATTATAAGAAAAGCTTTCTCTAAATCTCCGCAAAATGCAACTTACTTTTCCCGAAATTTAAGAATAATATCCAATAAATTTGCATAAAGATTTACTCCCGATTCTAGAAACTCATTAAGAGATTTATTATTTTTATTTGCTTTACTGCTACACTCATAAAAAATTCTAACTCGAGTTGTCTCCTTGTCATCCCCAAGTACCACTCTGTGGGGCATATAATATCCTGAATTTTTATCTTCAGTAACACTTTTTTCCACAATATGACATTTTAATTGATCCGATATAATTTGTTTATACTGGTCATATATTTCTTGATTTTTATTAGTTTGCGTTTTAAAGAATCAAAACGCCTTTTCGCAAACTCATAATTAGAATTTAACCCAACTACAGGACCCATGGTTTCCTTCCACATCAATCTGCAAACGTACCTTTCCCTATTAAATTCCAAAGAATTTTCAAATTTTTCAATTAATTGATTGCCTCTTTCAGAAAAGATTTGTTTGTCTGACTGAAATTCTTCTACGATTCCCAAAATTTTCTAAAATCGCACAAAATGAAAGAAGAGTCCATAACTTAACATACATTTTCATAATCATTAGTCAATTTATTATTTCCTTCCCCTTCAGCTAGCAACCAGTCGAAACAAGAGTAATGTTTTCATTTAACTTTACTCTCTGGTCACATACAACATCCCAAAATTAATCGCACCCTGTAAGTATTTCCGTCCGACAGTCGTCAGAATATGAATCAGCCAAGGGTAATCCCCTTTCCTTCAAAGCATTGCGAATAGACACGTCAGGAGGTTTTAAGGATAAATTAGATATACAGGATGTCCATAATTAAATTTGAAATTTGCGAGCGGTCAGTAGCATAAACTATACAGCAGAATTGAATGAAAATTGGGTAATGGCAGAATGAAATGATAGGAATTTTATCGAAGGAAAAGAAACAATGAGTTTTAAAAACCACCCCTAGGTGGCATATTATAATTTTATTGAGAACATATAAATAATTTACTGAAGTTTACAAAACATGCTAGAAATGATTCCACCATTTTCTGCTACCATCTGGAAGCGTAAAATCGCATGTTCGGCTGTTGAAAGCAGCATGAACTGGGGAATGTTACGCACATGGCGTTCTATGCTTTCTTTAAGGTCGGATAGAGATGTGATGGGGTTACTGTAGGTCATGGCCTTGGGGTATCCCCACAGCCAAAAGTAGCAAGGATTCAAGTCGGGGGATCTAGGAGGCCAACTTGTAGAAAATTGTCGGCTGATGATTCTGTCGTCAAGGAAATGGCGGCGGAGCACTTGTTTCACACAATGGGCGATGTGTGGAGGAGCACAATCCTGCATAAACACTGTGGTTGCATCACATCGCCTTGCCTGAAGAGCTGGAATAACGGATTGCTCTACTAATAAAGAGTATCGTTGACCGGTGACGGTGAATGTCACAGGCCCTGCAGCGCTGTGCTCTTGAAAAAAAAACAGAACTTACAATGAAGTTTGCAGTAAAGCCGCACCAAAACGTTACATGCGAAGAATGTAATGGAATTTGTAGGAATTCATGTGGGTTTGTAGCGCCCTAAATACGGCAATTAACCGCACCTTCCATATGAAAGTGGGCCTCGTTGGTCCACAAAATGTTCCATGGCCATTCATCCTGGAGCCCAAGTCGCGCAAGAAACCGCAACGCAAAAGTTTGTAGACTATCCCGATCAGCTGGTTGAGCTCCTGCACTAGCGACATTTTATACGGATAATAGCGTAAGGTCTTTTGAAGAATCTTATGAACAGTGGAAGGAGGTTGGTCAATAGATGCTGTAATACGCCGAACACTAGTGCTGCCGATGGTTTGCGATCTGTCTTCCTCCACTTGCGTCGCTACATCATCCATTACCTGTGCTGCAACACATTTTCGTCCCCTTCCTGGCTAAATCCCCAATATTTCCGTACTTCAGATTCCCTGATTATGTTTGTTACTCCTTAACTAGTGAGTGGACCTTTTCGTAGCCGCTTCAAAGACCAAAATTTTCTCAAAGCGTTTTGGTAAGAAAATTTCACCAGTAAAGCACGTTACCGGAGAGTCAACGTCATCATCCATGACTTGAAAACGAGTATGACTGCGGTTCGCTTCTCGCATCTTTATAAGGTTGCTTTGCACGCACAGGATTACTATGGTTACGACATTTGCATATGGTAATAGTTCACAGTGCACAGCGTTATTTAGTGGTGGTTTTTGAAATTATTGTTTTTATGGGGGGCGCTAGATAAAATTCCCATCATTTGATTCTGCCATTACCCAATTTTCATGCAATTCTGCTGAATAGTTTTTGCTACAGACTGCTTGCAAATTTGAAGTTTAATTATGGAGACCCTGTATATTCCGTTATGACAGCTTCTAACTAGTACGATTTTGAACCTTGACCCCTATTACGCAACGTCAATGGAACGATTCCGTATTCTTTCTCCTGTGCTATTTTATCTCCGAAAGCAAAAATAGCTATCCTTTCGTAGTGCATTGGCTTTAATTTTAATTTTTTAACTAATCGAGAAGAAATAAAAGTTCAATGACTGCCATTGTCTAAAATAAGATTAGTGAAGACAGAGTTTTTATCCGAACAGGCTAAAACTGTACATGTTTTTAAAAAAGGCTTATTTTTGGTACATATATTACTATGAGATACAGAAATATTCTTGGCATTTTTATTACATTTATATTGTGACTCATTCAAACCAGTTTTGCTCTCTACTTGCTTCTCACAACCACCTCTCGTCGTAACTCGTCGTGATTATTTTTTCTGCGAACTGACTCATGATGAAATTTGCTTAAACAAGTTTTACATGATATTTTTCCCTTACATTCGCGAGACATGTGATATTTTTTACAACACCAGCACCAACCTTCAATCTTTAGTTTATTTATTTTCTGTGCTACATCCAACTTTTTGCAACTTATGGAATCGTGGTGACCGTCACAGAATAGACAAACATTTTTTATTTGTATATTTAACGCTGAAGCGGCTGATATATTTTTAGGCTTCGAGTAGTTTTTCTGATAAGTTTGACCACTTTTATAATTTTGGGAAAAGGATGGCTTCGTTCGTAACCTTTAGGGGAACTCATTACAGTTTCGGCAATTTCTCTAGATTCCACTTCATTCCTCAGAAACGTAATAATTTCTGAAACCTTACAATTCACTTCCCTGTTTCATTTTCGGTGAAAGTCTAAAACCAAATCTTACGGTAGCAACTTCAATAATATAGGATCCCATAAATGCCCATAGGAACCTTCCGTAACATTTAATGAACGCAAATTTCCTATATTAACTTCTATGTATAATTTACGCAAACCTTTAACATTAGATGAACTTCTCACGGTTTCAAGTTTAATAACTTAGTCATGTAAGAATTTATAATAGAATCAGTTCTACCATATTTTTGTTTTAAAAGTTCAAGACATGAGTCATAGTTTTTCTCATTTAATTCTAAACCCGCAACCACATTATATGCAGGACCAGAAAGAAGGGATTTTAAGTACTGAAATTATTCAATTTTTGTAAGAGAATTATTTGAACCAATTGCACTGACGAAGCAGTTTAAGAATTCCATGAATTTGCCAGAATTACCAGAGAAGCGCGAAATTTCTAACTTTGGTAATTTTAAAGCTCTAACGGTGTTTTTTTAACACTAGATATGTTAAGAACTGAAGAAGTCCGCTGAACATTTTCTGCTGCTAATTCTTTAATTTTGCTCTTTAGTTTAAAATTTTAGAAGACAGTATTTTGTCATCGTATTCCTCCGAACCTTTTATTTCACTTTAAAATTTTTCCGGCTCGTCTATGAGTGCTTCTACCTCTAGATCATGGCTTTTCAAAATCTGTTCTTTCGTCTCTAATAATTCCAGTAATTCAGACAACGAACTTGCGTCTTAGGCAGCTTCGTCGAGTTTCTGAACTCTTTAACTAGTTTAGTAACACTAGCATGAACGTTACCACTCTTTTCAACTATTTTCGAAGCTTATCCATATTAACTGAGAATTTGTAAGTTCAAAGGATCTTACCTCCACAGTCTATTACGGAGAAATGTATTAAATATCCAAAACGCGAATAAAGTATCCAAATTTCTCAGAACTATAATCCAATAATGACCAAATTACTTCCGATATTCCACATTCACAGACAAGATGCACCCATGCTGCATTGATGGTTCCGTGTGTCTAAAGGTGCATCAAAAAGGCCTTCGAAAAATCATAATAAAATTTATTTACAAGAATATGTAACAAATTGAAACAGTTGAAGATACATTACCAGGTATCTCTGCCTTCCACGTACTACGCTTTCAGAACCGTGCCTGCCACTGACTGTTGGAATGTATACGTACCCCGCCTGCCACTGGCTATTGGAACGTACACAGCGCTCTCTAGCCCATTGGCAAGGGAAATACGTAACACAGTATTACACTTATGTAGGCTGGCCCTCGTTGAACACTAGTTTTTCTAAAGTTGCTGTAAAACGGCCTCGCGTACAACTTCGGGCACGTTAAACATGGATAGGATTATAGACCTTCTGGGTTCTAAAATTATGAACCCTGAGCTTGCCTTTGAAGAGCGTGGTTATCTGACGGAAGCATAATCGAGAGATCTTGCATGCTTTCACAGATTTAAGGCTTTCGCCGAACAAGAATTTACTCTTGACGCTCTGAGCAAACTGATGGCACGCCAGATGCTACATTTACTACAAGGAACCAAAAATTGATTACTTTCCTCCTGTACCATCCAGCAAAGCAAATGCAAGGCGTGCTGTCAACCCTGCAAAATCTGATGAAGATTACACTAAATACAAGGCCCTTGATGAGACTCTGACGGATACCTGAGAGATAACGTCACGCGGAGCTCTAGAAAGCAACCAGTTAGGAAGCAGCTCACTTGAAAGCCGTGCAAAGCTCTGATACGATGCCTGCCGATCCAAAACCCATGAAGGGTGTTTAAGATGGTATCAGACACCCATCGAAAAGGAACAATTTCTACCAGCAGCCAATCAAAATACCTCCGGACGGAAGCCTCCACCAATTATGATCACGGACCCCTGTAAGAGCTGGATGCAGATTCGTGAGCTTTTGAACAAGCATAACTTCTCACTGCATGATTATTATAGACAACAAATCAAAGATGGAATCAAAATACAAGCGAAATTGCCAACTATCTATCGGCAAATCACCAAGATTTTGCGTGATGAAGGCGTGATTTTTCATTGTTATGAACTCCCGGACAATACATATCAAAGCAGAGATTAGAAGCCTCCCCGCTTATATGAAAACAGAAGGCATAGCTGTAGAACTGATTTCCATGAGTTACTCTGTTATCATAGCTAACCAATTTAAGCCCAGGAGAGATTGTGAAATCATTAAACTACCTATCTTCCTTATCACTTTGGCACGAGTAAAGATATCTATCAAGATAAGTTTGCTCTTGGTACGGAAATTCAAATAGAAAGATACAGAGGACGTGCGAGACATTTGCAGTGTTACCTCTGCCAAGAGTTCCAGCACTTACAGACAAATTGCCATCATGAGCCCAAATGCGTGAAATGTGATCAAGCACATGAATCGCTTATGCGTAAGAAGGATAAGAGTGAACCACCCAAATGTGCTAACTGCCAGAAGGAGGGTCACACAGCGAACTTAAGAGGATGTGACAAATTTCCTAAACAAAAATCCATTACTCAAAAACAAAAGTTTCCAGACAGAGTTGTGACTAATAAAACTTATTCACAGGCTCTTCCTACTGGATTAGCCCCACAGATGATTAGTGAAGCTAAGAATATTGCAAACGAACTTAAAATGTTTGTTTCTATCATAAAGGAATCAGATATTTCCTTACTTCTCAAACAAGTCAAATCAGGAATTAACAACTCACAGTAAGACTCCCTTATAAGCAAAACTGTTAATGGATAATTACTTAAAAACTTGTGCTCCTATCTGTTTTTTGTGTATGGAACGCCAACGGCCTCCTTAATAAACTGCACGAGCTGAGGAACGTATTAGATGAACATGAAATTAACTTGTCTATTGTAACTGAATGTCACGCTCAGCCTTGTCATAATCTCGGCATCCCGAATTATCATATGTGCATGTGTGACGGAACTAGTCATCGTGCCGGAGAAGCCATGATATATGTGAAAAGGACTTTTACTTTGTATCATCCGGCGAAGCACAGACCTTAACGCTGAACTTGTGACTGTATGTATTTCTCTTCCCACTTACAAGGATATTCATTTTACTGCAGTGTACAGCCCACCGCAAAATAAAATCAGTGAAACTTTCCTGAATACTTTTCTACCGCCGGATATTCCCACCATCGTTGCAGGAGACATTAACTCAAAACATGTGGCTTGGAATTGTAGCAGAAACAACGCAAACGGCAGATTTCAGCATGAGTACATCCTTAATCTCCTACTTGCTCTACACCCGCCTGAAGAATATACGTATCGCCCGGATCATTTAGAAAGATCGGGTATTCTGGACTTGATGCTTGAGAATCTCATGAAAGATAGTTTCTTTAAATTTCTTTAAACTTCTCAAACCTACATAGAGTAGCAGGAATTGACTCACATCCAATATTCAGCAAGCCATCAGTGAGGCTAATGGGATTATTGTCAAAACTGAAAAGCTGTACAGCCTTCCGAAAATATCCGCTTCAAAATGAAATCTCGAAATCATCCTCGAAAAGCCTACCATCTCACCTGCGACCCAGCTGTAAAAAGAGAAATAAACCGCTTAAAAAAGGAAATTAGAAAATTGATCAAAGCTCATAAAGAGGAACATTGGCATAATAAGATGCTCGATCTTGATCTAAAAAATGGTACATTTTGAACGTTTATTGAAACCTTAAAATTTAATTTTACTAGCAATCGGCCGCTTTACTATGAAAACCAAGTCGCTACTTCAAATCAAGAAAAGACAAGTATCTTTGCGACATACCTGAGTCTGAATTCACTCCTGATGATTGGCCATCAAATTCCGATTTGATGAACAAAATCATTGTAATAATTATAAAATTATGTGCTAAAAGCACATAATTTTATAATTATTGCTGTCAACTGGTATTGACGGGATATCAAATCATGCTATTAAATCCCTTCCTAAATCTACAATTTGCAAAATAGTAAGTATTATGAATACCTTCATTACAAACTGTTATTTTCCAAGACGGTATTCCAAGCTGCTAAAATAATATTGATACCTAAACCCGGCAAAGACCATTTTAGAGCTGATCGCTACAGACCCTATTAGCCTGCTGCCTGGATTAGCGAAAATCTTCGAAAACGTCTTCCTTAGCCGCATGAAACCCTATCTAAACTTGCTTCCTCCAGAGCAGTTTGGATTTAGAGTACATCTTTCGACACCCAAACAGCTTACCCGTATTACAGAATTTTCAGGTGCAGCTCTACGTGCCAAATTAAATATTGCAATCCTCATGCTAGACGCAGCGAAAGCTTTCGACCGCGTTCGGCATGAGAGATTAATTACAAAGCTAATCGATCTTGACTTTGAAAGGGAGTTAATCCTTCTTATTCTTTCCTTCATCACTAACAGAAATTTCCAGGCTGCTGTGAAAGTCAGGAAAGTTCACAGTGGAGTACCTTAAGTTTCGGTCGGCGGATCGATTTGTCGCGGATTTCCCGAAAATTCACGTCTATGGAAGTTCAATTCTTGCCTGCCATGCTGATAATACTGCGCTGGCAGTAACATCGTCTAATGTTAATCACGCAATTAAGAAACTGCAATCTCATATCCCGCCCATTGAACAATGGTGTAAAAATTGGAAATTTAGCATAAATGCAACGAACTCTCAACCGCTAATTATCAGGAGAAAGCAAAAGAACCTTCGTATTAAAAATAACCTTACCCTGTTTGGTGAAATTGTTCCAGTTGTGTCACAAGGACTTAGGAGTTGTTTTTAATGATCGACTTATATAGACTACACCTATCGAACATGTGAAAGCTAAACGGAAGTCATGAAGTGTCTCCTGCCTGTTATCGGACTACTTTCCGATAACAGGCAGGAGTAAAGTATTCCAAAATAAGTCTCATAAAAAAGAGACTCATCTACTTCGCAAACATGACCAATCATGACAATCATTCCCTGCTTGAGTAGATGTAACTCCTGCAGACATTCATAAATTGCAAGTTTTGCAGAATAGATATCTACGCATCTGCACCAAGGCTGACTACTACGTGAGAAATTAACTCTTACATCGGGACGTTAAGATAGATCCCATTGACAAGTACCTTCGCAATTGCTAATGAGCAGTTTTCTGTAGTGCGCGTTTCGGGGAACACATAAGCTATTTTGGACTATTTCACTACGAAATTCTCACAGAAGATAAATTCCTACGACCACTTGCTGCGGTTTTATTTACTGAAAGTCAAGACTTTCCAACATAAGTTTTCGAAGCTCAAATTTCTGTTAACTCAAAATCTCAAGCAACATAGCTCAGAGCCGCCACCGGGGTGACTGACCACCCACGTAACTTCGGACTCAAGCTTAAGAGTGATTCTCGTGCAATTTAAATTATGAATGTACACTGCGAAAAAAAATAAGGGGGACTGTTTTATATCTCCCGTTCTACTGGGCCGATTGACGAAATTTAAATTGCACTTTACATGTCTCGAAAGCGCGACTTGGACATATATTAGATTTATATATAGCTTTCTTCTAATATACGTATTTTGACACAAAATCGGAATTTTTCTGAAATGACATACCAATTTGTTTTGCATATTTCGATTCTACGACTCAAATTATGCCTAAATATTAAATTTTGTAAAATTTAGTGTGAAATTTAAGGAGAAATTCAAAAATTTAACTTGGCGGATTTTTTTCAGTTTGCGCCAAGAATAATTCACTTAGCCAACTTCTTAATACATGGCAACCTATTTTCCTATCCCTTCCATCGTGCAGGACGGAAAAAAAGTCACATCCTTCCTACCTTTTTACATTGTGGATGACCAGAAAAAAGCTACATCGTTCTTATTTTTAAGAAAGTATGTAAACCACATTTCTGCTATTATCGATTTCAACAAATATGCCAAATTTCAAAACACGCCAATATATAAATTCACGTATATCTTCGGAAATTTTGAATAATAAGATCTAAATTTTTGCAATTATGCTTAGATAATTAGATGATTGTAAAAATTTTATAGGTTGTAATTCAAAATTCTTTTAGAAAAATTTATAAAAATTATTTAAAAAGGCAAATTAAAAAAACAAATGTTAAAAAAATGGGTGAATTTTATTTGGAATGAACGTAAATTTCGAACTGTGTAGGAAGGAACGAAATAAGTTTCACAAAAAAAGATATATTAATAAATACATACCAAATTTAATTAACCCTGAGGAGCTAAAATTTTGAGAGCCAATTATTTAAACACTACTCGTGCGATTTTTACAAAATTTGGTAGTTTGCAATAATTTGAGTCGTAGATTAGAAATATGGAAAAATGTGGCATATCATTTCACAAAAGTCCGATTTTGTGTCAAAATACCTATATTAGAACGATGCTATATATAAATCGAATACATATCCTAAGTCGCGCTTTCAAAACATGAAAAACGCAATTTGAATTTCGTCAATCGGTCCAGTAGAACGGGAGATAAAGAACTTCTTTTTTTTTGCGCAGTGTACATAATGTACTCATTTGCAAGTTGCTGCACCTATTTTATTTTTTACTGCTTTAATATTTCGGGATATTTCATGATAAAATTATCTCTCTCATCCAAAGTCTCTCGATCAATCAGATGCTCATTCCTGGTACACACGACAAAGGGTCACGGTCCACTCACCCAATTTCTATTCTATCGTCCAGATCACACGGTCAAGCAACATTTCTACCTGAAACGTCCCTTGTGTCAATTACCTTATGACAGCCGGATAACAGCATGCATATCGCATGTTATTCAAGGTATAAAGCGGAACATAGAACATGGAACTGCTACTGCTTAGCGCCCATGTGAGCACACAAAGTGTTTCATACAGTGAAGAACTGATGTCTGTTGATTATAACCTCTTATGATCATGAAGAATAATTTTTTAAGAAGCATGAGCTCAAGTCGACTAAATGGCTCAAGCGTTTTAGACCAAATTGGATGCAAGTGTGTATTTTACTACAAATGCCTTCTGTTTCTTTTGATTCGATAAATTTTAATTTTACTTCTTCCTTCTACGATGTAAAGGACGTATTGTAATCACGAAAAATTCCTCGTATCATATTTCAACGAAAATATCCATTTGACGACTATCGAATGCAAATTAACGGTATTTTTGCGTGATATCCATACATACGGACAGAATAAAGGATCTTTTTCCCAAAACGAATTTTATAACTGATTTAAAATTGATCCAGAAGAGACGTTTTCGTGGGCGTCTGTACTTAAGCATGTCTGTATCTTGCATAACTAAAAAATGAGTAGCTTCAGAACGCTGAAGTTTTGTATATAGGCCTGCTAAAACATGGAGCTGTGCACCTCCTATTTTGGTTGCAATCGGCAGCACCAAAACTATATAAACATACATATATACATATATATATATATATACATACATATATATATATATATATATATATATATATATGTATGTGCCCACTATGTTACTCGGTTAAGTGAGCTAAGTTTTTTTTTATTCTTATATGTTTGTAAATTGTGCTTTTTTTGCTTTAAAAATGATTGAATTATGTTATTCATGTTATTCTTACGTTTCGGGTAAGGTTTAAGCCATTAATTAATTTGCATGCATTAGTTGAAAAATCATCAAGAACTTAAAATTTGTTTAAATGCGGCTGAGCCTAATTTTTTTACCATAGCAGCCATATTTGTTTAATTTAAAACTTAGCAGAATAGTGAATTAAGTCTTTCTGCTTCAGTTTTTTTTCCCCGCCGAGTAGGACCAAAAGGAAACTTTTAGTTTTGTGCATCGAAAAATCTGCCTTCTTGCCTGCTGGCTGAATTGCTTGTTTCGCGTAGAAATTGTAATTTTAATTCTAAACATTGTTATTTTAATTGTTTTAACTGTATTTGATGTTTTATGTTTTTTCCATATCTTTCAATTTTTAATGAAAATATTTTGTGTTTTTATGTATTTTTGTCTTGCCGGAAAGTGAGAACTAAATTAATTGATTGAGAAATATATCTCTAATGAAATTCGAGGAAATAAGTGTTTCGTATTAGCAGCAAATATTGTCGCCTGTCTGGATCGAACAGAGGAGAATATTACGAATAGCTCATGCGCATTCGGTAAGCCGCTCTGAATCGTCTGTGAAAAACTGTTTCTTTTTTATTTGCTTAATTTCGTTTATTCGTCATTTTAGATTTATTATAGTATTTGAATAGAACATGTGGGAACGATTAGATAATTCTTCAGATGATAAAATTTGTGCATTCTGAGTTATAAAATGAATGAGATGTAAGGCTGTTAAGTGAACCTAGCGCCAGAGTATCGCTACGGCAAATAAATATAGGGAATTTTAAAGAGTGCATTTATTCTATTGTGATTCATGCGTTATCTACGAAGTGAATAGATTTAATACAATTCAATAAGATTAAATGAAATGCAAAATGCTTATAATTTAATATTCCGTACAAGGAAGTCAAATGGTGTACACATAAGATTTTCGGCTTTAAAATTGATTGAATTATGTTGTTCTTATCTTCCGGTTAAGGTTTTTATGCCTTTAGCTAATCTGTATGCCAGAGTCGTAGATTTAGCAATAATTAAAAGTTGCTTAAGTGCGGCTAAGCATAATTTCTTTTACCATAACAGCCATATTTGTTTACATTTGAAACTTAGCAGGATATTGAAGAAAGTCTTTCTGCAACTTCAGTGTCTTTTTGCGGAGTAGGACCAAAAGGAAACTTCTAGTTTTTAAAAGTTTGCGGAGAGGGACTAATAGGAAACTTTTAGTTTTGTGCACCGAAAAATCTGCTTTCTTACCTGCTTGCCGAATTGCTTGTACTTGAGTAGAAACTGTAATTTTAATTGCAAAAATGATTTAATTGTATTTGGTGCTTCATATTTTCCTATATCTTTGAATTTTTAATGAAGATATTCTGAGTTTTTACGTATTTTTGTCTTGCTGTGAAATCAAAACTGAATTAATTGAATGAGAAATACATCTCTAATGAAATTCGTGAAAATATGTTTAAATGAAATGCAGGAAAAAATGCGTATAATTTAATATTCCGTACATGGAAGTCATGTGGTGCACACATCAGATTTTTAATCTTGTATGGTTGCCATTTTATCTAGATATTATTTCACGCAACATATTAAGGACTGTGTAGGTTAGTTTGAATTATTTTATGGAGTCACTATATTCATTCCCTGTATTACATTATAAATTTAATAGTCACTACATTCATTCCCTGTATTGCGTAATAAATTTAATAATATCTGCAATTATCGATGTGCTCTGAAATCTTAGTATAAATCTAGTTGCAAGATAAACAGCTTTAACCCGAAAGCCCATATCTGTGATGCACTTTCTTAAACTGATTTCCATTACGGCCCAGTTTCCTTTATCGATTACAAGCATGGTCAATTTTTCTCGTCTCTGCGTCGAATTATCAGGTTTATGATTTGGGTTAAAGTAACTGACCTACGTCTTTATTAACTACTACATTTACGGTATAACATGGAAATGTCAAAAGTAAATTTTATAACGTACTAAAGACAGAAATTATTCCTCACGACAATCTAATGCCGCGACGTTTTACGTTGATGGTACTTGTACTAGCTGATGTTGAATATTGTCGCATATTGTTGCATTCTGTTGGATACTGTATGTCTATAATGCTGATAATACTTTGTAGTTCTGTATTGAACATTCTCCAAATATTATCTATTTCTTTTAGAAACATTTTATGTGAAATAAATTTAGATAAGTAATAAGTCATTTTGTAAACGGAATATTGCGGGAAAAAATACAATATAAAATAATTTATCTTTTAACGCATTAAGCTGTTCGCAGTCACTAAAAATTAAAAGTATTTAAATTTGAATATACCACGTTTACTTTTTTCTGCTTTTATCCATAAGATAACCATTACACTTACATCGAACTAGTATGTGTGAAGTGTGTCGAAAAATTCACACTTATTGTGGCAAAATATTCAAATTGTAAGAAATTTAAGAAGACAGTTATACAGCCTCGTTTAAATTTCTGTTCCAAGTAGTATTGCAACGAACTTTTAAAAATGTTATCCAATATGTTTCTTTTAAATTACCAAATCTTGCTTACTTTATTTAAAAGGCATAAAAAACTCTGTAATACAGATAAAAAAATATACCAATCTTTCCTTTGATTAGTCGCAAACGTTTATGTGGCATGTTTTATAATTTTCCAAATGAAATCCCCAAAATAATTAAAATAGTATTCCATATGTCAGATTCTTATTTCATATCCGAATTATATCGTAATTTCAAATGACAGAAAAACTGGTTTTTCTTCGTAAAAATAATTTATGCAAGAGTAATTTTACATACCTTTTTATCTGCTGTACTAAAAGTGGGAAGCTATAATAAAAAAGCAGAGATATAATAAAAAATTCTCACTTATTGAAGCTAAAAAACAAAATATATGACGAAAGCTGGAATGAAAGAAAACTGAAGTATTGAGTTTAAATACAAGTAGGAACTATTTACTCCATAAACGTTGCGGTGAAAATGCCTACTTTTATTATTTAGACAGATATCTAAAGCAAATAATTTAATCTCAAATTTACAGTCTTTAGCATTTTTAAAATTAAGCTTTTTTTACGCCTGTGCACAAGTTATCAGTGAAAACTGTCGAGGAAATTTTACTATGGAATTTTGAAGCAACATTACCTTTATGTTAATTAAAATGTCATTTGAGTATTTTACAGAGAGATAAAGTTATTTCTTTTACTATAAGTTGTTAGGAATTTTTTTTCTTTTGACTTCTAATTATTTCATTCATATGTCATGTTATATTTAAAAATGCATTTGAGTTATATGATAGTTTGTCACTTGAATATTTATTTTCGCATCTATAATTTAACTAAATGTGAAAAACATATTTATTGCGTATTTCAAAATTTATCGGTACTATAATTCACTCTATTTAGATTTGTCATTTAATTTAATAAAAATCCCTCATATTTCTGAATAATCTCGAATTCAGCACTTGTATCCGCTACAATTTTTATTAAATTTTAGATTTCATCTTTAAAAGGATGCCTATGCATTTTATTACCATTTTGATTTTAACGTTAAAATACAATTTTTGCCGTGTTTTCTAAATTATTTCCTTAAATCATTGCCGTAGCAAAATTAAATGAAAATTAAACTTTATTAAAGCTTTATAAAAAAAACATATTTGTATTTCATATAAGCCTTCTGACGTTAAACGGAATTTTCCATTTTAAATATTACCGAACGCACGTTAACATTTTGCAATATATGATAAATCATAATGCTCAATTATTATAAATTATGCTTAATTATTATATTATTATGCTTAATTATTATATTATTAGGCTTAAGTATTATAAATTATGTTTAATTATTATATGAATTAAATTACTATAAATTTTTTAAAAAAATTCCATTCTTTTAAAACAAATTTAATTGTAAAACATATTTATTTATAATAATAAGTGTTTATTTATGTAATAAGTATTTAGTTCACAGTTAATTAATTCGCAGTTACTATGAAATCTTGTTTCATATATTAGAGCACCAGGAAAATCATGTTATATGTCAGTCTTGATATCTATTTCTCAAACATAGAGCGTGCACAGAGCTTTGATAGGTTTACTGCACATAACCTTAATCTTCAACAGTTTTCCTTAGAAAAACTCCCTTAAAGCAGCGACCACCGGTAAATTCTCTGAACACTGGTAGTTCGACCCGAATTCGAACCTCGGAGAACGAGCTGACTGCATGAGTGATTTTGTGGTTTTTCCCACAAACATGGATACGAGCCCGTTTTCCTTAAGAGGTCCTCCACAGAGGTCACCCTTTCCTTAGGTAGATGGCCCTTATGTGAAGGGCCATAATGAAATAAATCAACCAACCCGGAAAGTATGCTTTACCACAGAACATTGACACGTGAGAAAGATTCTAAGGTAAAATTATTGATCTTACATTTTTATGACGTTTATCAGTGCTAGATTTACATATAAGCTACTCAAGCTATAGCCTAGGGCTCCACTTTATGGAAGGCCCTTCAAAATTTTGCTATCCTATTAACCCTCTCAGCGTTACGGCCGGATTTTTCCGTATAGAAGGCTGCCTTCTATATTCGTTACACATGAAAATTTTTGCTAATTTTAATATATCTGATTTCGGTTTGGATTTATATTGGAAGAAAAGAAATCAAGGTACAAAATGAAAGAGTCATTTTTTAATTAAAATCAAGAACTTGTTCATGACATTTTGATGAACTTTGAAATTTCAAGGCTAAACCTGTAACGCTCGGAATAGGACTTAATTATTATAAATTATGTCTAGGAATATTATGTTGAAAATTTTGATTTATATGTTTTTCTAGTTCCCGTTTATGATAATATAGTTTTACAGAACTGTTTAAGTTTATCTTGACATCACATGATCCTAATTCTTTTTTAATGAAGGAGAATAGCTCATTGATTTCCTAATCCAAATTTTTGGCGCTCTTTCTAACACATTCTAAGGCAATATCTAGTGGTATCAATTTAAGCAAAGCTGGACACAAATAAATGACTATAACTTCCAAATTCAACCTCTAAAAATCTAAATTATGAATTTCAATTTCACAATTTTCATAGAGCTTTTTGAAAGTTCTAAGATACGTGGAGTGTTTTACGGGATTCAAATGGAATAGCTTATTCATAAGGGCATTTGTAACGACATTTGTTCTATCAAACAGCGTTTTAAAAAGTCCGACACCAGAGCTATAATTTTCATTAGTTTATGAAGCCCAGATTCAGAATTAGCTGAATCTGGCTAATTCTGGGTCAAGCAGCGATTTTCTGTTAACATTTGAAAACTAGCTCCAAACATCAAGCCATAACCAAGAATCAAAATAGTATTGTTCAACTTCAAGCTTCGGCTTATTCTTCAAAGTTAGACATAGCGTTATTACTATGAATACTATTTTATTGTTTAACGCACAAAGTCGTGAAAATTTTTAGACTGAGTATTAGGGTTCAGGTTTTTATCTAAATATCGAATAATTCTATTTTCTACTGCATGATGTTTTCAATATATTCTTCAATAACTTAAGTTTCGGACTCAAGATCTGAAAGGTTAAACAGTCTTTGATTTCACAGTTCATTTGTTTAAGACTATGATACTTTTCAATTAATTGCTTATTGAGACCACTTAACTGCTCAAAGTTTTGTTCATGAGCGATTTCAGGCGTTTATATTAAAATAGCTTTAACTTTCGTTATCATTTTATAGCAGCAGTTCCGAAAACGTTGCGTTTCCGCTTTAATTATGTTTATCCATTAAGTTATACATCGAAATGTATCAAAAGTCACAAATATGTATGCGCTCATCTCAGTGAAATGTATACTCCAAAATTTTAATCAAAATTTCCTGTCGCGTTATAGCCAGAAACACACGTCTCTTGGAATTTAAAAAAATCGGGATCTTTGCCTCAACAGGGTTCAAGAAATTACTTCATAAGCTGAATAATCAAGAGCCTGCGTAACTAGCATTTTCAGGTTATTTGTAAATTAAATATATATTACCTATTTAAATTACCCTCAAAACGAAAATTCAACATACACTGGTGTGCAAAAATTAAGGACGAAGTCGAAAAATTAGCATATCAGCTGAAAGAAGAGGCAGAGCGGACAGAAAGACCAATCAGGATATTAAGTAAGGTGATGTACGATAGCACATGCGCAGATATGCAGGTAGACGTAATGGGGGAGTGTCTGAGTAGTATAAAGCTTGTTGTCGGTGTAAGATCAGTATTTCTGGCAAAGAGATTACACGCCGTATAGCAGTTAAAATCACACCGAGTTGCTGCATCAGCGAGAAACGGCGAATAATCAATCTCTTAGACGACATCTGGATGCTTTTACCCGAGGTCGAATCATTGGGAAGTGGGAGGAAGGCCGCAGTGTGACAAGTGTGGCTTCTCGGAATTGCTCACAGCATCGTTTCACGACTTTGGAGACAATTTCAAACTACAGGAACAGCTCAGCTATCCGGGGGTTTAGTAGTGGTCGTCCACGAGGAACCACACCCGCAGATTACCGGTATATTGCCTTACAGGCCAGAAGAAACAGGCGGCAGACAGCGGGAGAAATCGCTAGACACACGACACAGGCGACTGGACGACCGATATCGCGTTTTACCGTGGACAGAAGACTGCACGGTGGTGGTCTGTTTGCACGACGCCCTGTACGGTGTGTACCTCTAACGCCTGCCCATCGGAGTGGTGCCGGGAACACCGGAATTGGAGAGACAATGAATGGGGACGAGTACTCTTTACAGATGAGAGGCGATTTAGTCTGAGTTGCGATTCTAGACACATACACATCTGGACAGAGCGAGGAACACGCAATAACCCCTTCAACATCATCAAAAGGGACTGTTTTGGAGGTCGCTGAGTTCTCGTTGGAGCAGACATAATGCTTGGTAGCCGGACCGACCTTCATATTTCCCAAGGAGGTTCGTCACCTAGGACTGTTATTGTAACGAAGTTCTTCTTCCTTACATGCGCCTTTTCACAAGGGCTATGGGTCCTCAGTTCCTCTTCATGGACGACAACGCTCTACCTCATCGCACAGTTACTGTCGAAGAGCTGTTGGAGAGTGAAGATATTGAACACATGGATTGGTCGGCAAAATCTCTGGATCTAAATCCCGTCAAGCATGTACGGAAATTATTAATGAATGGACACCCATCACAGGGATGTTTCGGCCTTCAGTCGCATTGCGCTCCATGCTACTTTTTCAATAAAGCTTCTTTTTATCCCTCTGATTTCTCTTTTAGTAAGTGTTGCTTACATTACTCATGTCCTTACGTATTGGGGATCTTACGGTATTAAATGTGTTGATTTGGAAAGCTTTTGTACAAAGTTATATTGAAAAAACCGTCTTGTCCTTAATTTTTGCACACCAGTGTACATAACCGACTCTTGATTGTTTTTAGGAACAATTTTAAAAATGAATGCAACTGGTTTGGCACAAAAGCATAAGAAAGATTAGCATGCACTTTAAAGTTGCAAAATGGCTGAATTTGTAGTCAGAACATCCTTCGAATACCGCACTTACTGTTACCTCAAAATCACGGTTAATATGAGGGTAGGAAAAAATGTTTTCTTTTTAAGATTGAGGAATTCCTTGAAATTGATAATTTTAAACTGATTACATATTCCGTATTATATAAAATTGAATTACATTAATTGTGAATAAAAGCTATCGCAAATACTATGACACCATCATCCATCACTGCTATTAATCTACGCATATTTTCTTTTCCTTTCAATATTTCGGGTAGACAATTTTACTTTGCACTTATGATTTTTGATATTCATTTTAATCTGCAATTCTGTAAATCGGAAGCTGACTGCAAACATACAAGGGCGTTCCTTCAATATAAATTGTTCCATAATATATTAATTACTGCAAGCTCATCAACAAACAATATGTGGGAGCAGATAGAAGAAAGAGATGAAAAATTAATCTCATTTAACAATTTTTACCCTCAAAACAAGAAATTCTTCTTCCATGCAGTTTTTCCTGAAAAATATATTACATCTTGAAGTATATCTAATTTTTTTCTAATTATATTATTTTATGTGTCAGTTACTGTTAGATATACAAATAAAGTTTTAATAATTTCATTAGAAAGTTAGGCAATCTAAGATGTATGAGAGAAAATAGATTTTATGAATAATATATTCATACCCAAAATCAAAAGCAGACAGGATTGAAAACAATCGCAAGTCGGGCAGAACACTGCTTGTTAATTCTGAACTAGAAAGTGCCAATTTCTTATATGTAATCAGATTCCTGATTTTAATGAGCAATGACGTACGAAGCTTGATGTTTGGTAACCGTAGCCTACTAATTAAATAACCATAATAACTAGCATAATAACATTGAATCACTTAGATAATACTGAAGATTTGAGACATATCGTATATTTATTATTGCTCAGATATTAAGTTATACATATATATACTAGCGGAAGTACCGGATGCCAGTTAATTTAGATTGAGAATAATGCATCTAACAATAGAGAGAACGATACCGCTGTAATCTTTCTCTAATAACGATGCAAAATATACGATTCGTAGTCATACATTTTTCAGTCTGATGCGATACGGAATCCACATGCAAAATTTCAAAAGAAAAATGAACTAATTCTCACTCATTATATCAGTAACATTGGCACGCAGTTTCTAATGATTGTCTTTCTACTCAAATGGTCGTAAAAGTTCAAGTTCGATCCAATATTCCATCCGTATTCAATTTTAGTGGATTAAATGTCGCAAAAAATTTATCATAATTGATCAGAAATCAATAACGCGAACAAACAAACAAAGATTCTTCTTTATATGCCTTGATTTTATGTTTTAGATTTTGTTAAACTTATAAATTTTTATTAACAAACTCTACGATTTGAAAGCGAGCAGTAGCAACACTTTTTAAATTTTTTTTATGTAGCAATCTTGCTTTTAAGCAAGAAGAAAGGAGATGAGGACTCTGGCAAACGCCGTTTCCTCCAGTCCGTAAGAACTTTTTAAAATAAATTATTTTTATTTCCAACGCGCGAGATTGTTGCCACTCGGAAAAACGAGTGCGAAATTTACGCTTAAATACGTCTTAAAAAGATCAAAAGAACCTATTTATTTAAGAAATGAATAAACTTAAATGAACTGAAAGCACTGCTTTTGCGAAAGACTAATCTCTGCTAATTGATGGTATTCAAATTAACTCAAAATAACATTAAATTCAAATGCCTGTAAAGCAGTCCGAGACTACAAATAAAATAGACTACTTGAAGTGGCACAAGATAATTTCCAGCGAATATTTTCAAACTTCAGCTAGCAAAATACTAAGCCGGAAATAAGCTTAGAGCTGGAGAGAGAAAACCGCAAGACGAGGCTGACAGAAGCTGCAACTCAAACGCTCAACTGAAATACAAAATAACTAATTTGCATTCTTGGTGAAGACTGAGGAAAGAAGAGACAGTTTCAAAAAATCATTACAACTCGTTAATTAATATCAAACATTTTAAAGCTACCAAAAGCAACAAGTATTTCAAAACCTTAATTTGCATAAATAAATTCAGCAACTTTACGATAGCTTTTATTAACTACATACAGTATTTGTTTACGAAAATCTAAATGATAACACATATTTTCTATTTCCACAAATAAAAACCTTAATTGCTAAAGACGTGTATCTGCTGATTATTTCAGAGATACTCAGTACTGTACCAGACGCATTACATAAATCAAAATTATGTTAAAAGGTATTTCCTCCGCCTTCTTCCCATGCCTTCGTGGTGTAGTGGTCAGCACACTCGACACATACTCGAGAGGTCCGTGGTTCGAGATCACTCCCGCTTCAAAAATAACCTAATGTTTCCACAATGTCACACAAATTTATATTTTAACTTCTTTTTCAATTCTTCCGGCCATTTAATGAAATAAATTTTGTCATTTGACGGCATTCATTGTTTCATTACGACATTTGATATTCAAATTTTCACAGTAACGAGATATGCCTGAGTATTCTTAGATTCACATGTAATTAATAATCTACAGTAAGTAAATTAATAAATGATATGTATTGCAATTTAAGGGTACACAAAAGTGGCAGTTTGGCAAAATAATTAATATTTCATAATTTACGCAGATAGAAAAATTTTCCACAAACGTTATACCTGTTATATCTTCCATTCTTATAAGGAGTTAATATTTATAATTATTTTTAAAGGACATACGTGAACTGTGCACGTTGATAATAATACTTATTTAATTAGTTTCTTTTTCAACTCAAATGTAAGCATCCTATACTGTTAAATGATAATTGTTAACAGATATGTAAACCCTAACGGTTGTTTTTAATTACATTGATAATAAGTAAATAAAGAAATTCGTTCTAAAATGACAAATGATTTCTTGTAATCAAGAACTGTGTAAGGCTCGTTGATTCAACGGTTTGTTATTGATATATATTAAACCAGATAACATATTCAGATTTCTGCAAAATATTATTTAACTTTAGTAGCATTATAGCATAGGAGCCACTCTTCATTTGCGGACAACAAATATCAACGAAAACCAAAATGGAACTTAGTGCTTCCCAAGTGAAATTTCCGGAGTCAAGAATATCTTTTAAAATGGAATTTGATGGATTATTTGTTGATCATATATTAAGGATGAAGTAAATGGTTGAATTTATTGCATTTAACAGAATTCGAACCGTCGGTGGGAATACATTTGGATAGCTATAAGAAAGTCAAAGGGTTTCAGTATAAAAGTCATGTTTCGTTTCCGTCAGTATTACTATCTGCATGGAAATGTTAGCATAAATTAAGCGCTGTTATGTTTCAGAAACACTAATAAATTAAAAGAGGCAGCAAATTATTGCAAACATAATGTAACAAAATCAAAGACCGCACTAAAATATAGAATATTTTTTGTCACAGCACAAGTACGTTGCCACACTGCTTGGACAGTGCCAGACTACTCTAGTCTCTAATGGACACCAGAGCAGTGGTGACACTTACTCTTTACGGATGAGTCTTGATTTAATATGCAGAATAATTCTCGAAGGGCAATGGTACGGCGAGAGCCAGGGACACGCTTTCGGCTGCCAAACATCGTCGAAAGAGACCGTTACAGAATAGGAGGCTTATTTGCACGAGTTGAAATTGGAAAGAACGAAAAGAACGAACGGACGCTCTGACCTCTGCGTGATTCCTGGAGGTTCCGTCACAGCCCGATATCGCTACGAAGACACCTTGTGCGTACTTTTATCGCTCCAACGGGTACCGACACGATATTTATAGTTAATAACGCCCACACACACAGAGTATGAGCGGTGCAGAGATATCTGGGGAGTGAAACCATTCTACAGCCGCCGTGCTAGATCACTAATCTGAATCCCATAGGGTACATATTGGGAAGACAGATAGCAGGTCGCATTGTGCCGCAGGTACCCTGCACGAGATTCAACATACATTACTATAGAAATGGGCGCTATTTAGAAAACAAGCGATCAAAGACACTACTGCGAGCTTGCCTCGCTTTTGTCAAGCATGCATTTCAGTTAGGAGGGTTATTATCTGATGACCCGTTATTATCTGATGTTTACATTGCGCATTCTTCCGCTTCATTTGAACTTTTCCGATATGATGGACACGATTTTGTATTTTTCTACCTTTTTGCTTTATTTTTTGTTATGTGGTTTTATAATGTCACGTCAAACTCTTCGATCAATTTCACGCATATCCATTAAACATTTTGTTTTATTCCGTCATTTGCATTTGTTATTTACTTTTGAGCAGGGGTGCAAGACCGAAGCATTTATTCTCACTTTTTATTTCAGACTTCAGAATATTGAGAGATCTCCTTGTGAATTCCGCTCTTACGTGCACTGTGCGTTGCGTTATATTTAACTTTCTTAGTAGCTTGAAGTATTAACAACTAATTGTGCTGTCATACTGAGAATAGCTGTATGAGTACTGTGAAAATTTCGAAAACTGTAAAACGTTTCTTTTCTTGAAATACAATTTATCAAGCTATTATCTGCTCTGTGTGTGTTCAATTCATTACGAATCCGTACGCACATAACAACATGTTTATTACGTTTAGGAAAATTTTAAGATAGTCATATAAGTACCAATGTTAAATTTTCATTCTGTTTCCTAGAAAATAAGAAAAGAAATATTTTTCTTTCATTTTTCGTTTCATACAACATGTTTCACATCATGAACAATTGCGTCAAATTGTTAGATGCATGTACATAAGAAATGAATTTATAACAATTGAAGGAGGCTTTATCGATTTTATAAAAATTAAAGACAACATTTATAATAGTTTAGCAAGCAAAATCATGTTATAAAAATATAACGTCAGCATTAAATTCGAAGTTAAGGCTATGATAACATGACCAATAGTCTGGTCTGTATAAAAGTGTGCAAGGCATTATTTGGCAAAGAAATAGTCAAGCTGAATTTATTTTTTGTTCCAATCATAGTTTAACTTTAGTATATAAAATTTAGATCACACAAATTTAAACACATTAAGTTTTTAAAACTTCACAGGGGATTTACATTTTTTTTAATCTTATGAATATTTGGGATGAAGTTAAATACGTTTTAAAACAGCATTTGAACATCAACCGAATACGCAATAGGCATCGAAAGCAAACACTGTTAAAGATTCGGTTCTACAATTAACCGTAGAATATAAGTTATTAAAAGATATGGAACCAAATATTAAATCATTTCAATGGAGGGAAAATAATAGTGTTTTGAAGCAAATTAGTCAAAAACTTTTATGCGCACTATCTGCGTGGAATTTAACTCCACAATTAACATAAAAAGTAAAAAGCCTATAGTCCTATTTAGCTTATGTAAAAAACTATAACTGTATAAGAAGTCGTATGCTTAATAGAGAGATTATACGTTTCTTTAATATTATTGAAAGTATTTTTGAAAAATGTAAAAATTCAGGCTTAGAAATTAATTCCTCAACTGAATTTGAACAGGCGCGAAAAGGACAGAAACGAAAAGGAAAATTAATAAATCAGATTGCCAAGAATCAGTATTATGACGAAACTAATTCTTTAGAAAAATATTTTTTCATATTCTTATTTAAAGAAATGTGAGATGTGTTAATATGACAACTGAGCTACGAAGAGCTAAATGCAATATTTCCCAGTCTTCATTTTCTAATTGTTTAAGAATTAATGTCATCGAATTTGGGCAATTTAAAAGCAACAGTGTATAACATAGCACTTAAATATTGAAAAGAATACGTTTAGAATACGTTATTTTTAATAATTCCAGCCTTACTACGGCCTTGATGCAGGAGAGGGATCGACTGCCACAGAGATGCCTCAGCTGCTTGTTGTCCAGTATGTCGTCTCGCTGCGTGACTTTTCTGGCTGCGAGAGAGAATATAAGACTCATTTTCAGTGAGATATCACAATGGGATTTTTGGACATCCTGAACTATGAGCTTTACTGATACATAAATGCGTACATAAAATGACTTTTAAATTATGCGTAACTTTCTCTGTTACAAACATATAGTCATACCAAATTCCATTACAATCTGTCCTTTAGTTTTTTCTCAAATTCAACGTAACGTGCAAATTATCTTAAATTTTTACAGGAGGGTACAATGTAATTATCGTTATTAAATTTACTATGACGTAAATTTTTAAATTGGTATATGTGTTGAATGATGCTATAACTGAGTTACAACTGTAAATACATGCTAAGAAATAGTAGTGTATATAGTTAATGATATTTCAAATGACAATAAATTCCCTCTTAGTTGATTTCAATAAGTTCAAGAACAGTAGGATCTAAAGTCTCTGGCGAATCTAACGAAAAAAGAAGAAACAAAGATCACTAAAATGAGATATTCAAAAATTTTTCAAATACATCCCCAGGAAAAAACTTTTGATCTTCCCCTAATTAGAGTTTTGGAGTTAATAGGTACATTCCGTAGATATAGTTAAAAATTATGTTTAGAGTATATCCGTGGTCAGGGTATGTGCGAAACAAGGCGCACTTCTACTACTACTGTCCTATGAGAAATGGAGATTTTCTGTCTCCTCTGTTGATCGAAGAAAAAGCACTAAAATTATATCTGAATTTTGACACTTTTGGTATATAGGCACATCGTTTTTATATGATTAAATATACGAAATAACTTTAAAATTGGATATTTAAACTTCAAAGTGAATATTTCAAAGTTTATTTTATATGCACTAAAATAGATTATTGTAGAATATAATGTCTGCCAAAATGATCAATTCACGAGAAGTAGATCTGATATCTACTTCTCATGAATTCAATCTAACTGTAGATTATTGTAAAATAAGTATTACGTGGAACAGATAGTTCAGATTAACAGATTTTGTTATAAATACGGAATAGTACAAATGATTATGAGGCGTTTTCTTGTTACTAATTTGGTATATAAACTATTCTTTCATGTCCATGAAATACAGATTAGATTCTATCATAAAATACAGATCTGCCTGAATATTCAAATACAGTTTACTACCGCAACATGGTTACTCACTATTAAAGCCAACTCTGAATGGAAATGTTTTATTTAATACGTTGATCAGTCTCACAGATTTTACAACAGCACCTTTTTAAAATTTTGCTACCGAAATTGAAGCGCAGTTACAGTTATATTTTTACTAAATCATGCTTAATTGTTTTAAAACACATAAAATAGTGTAATGTTGTCCAGATAAAGATGAACGTGATGAACCTAGTAGCTATGAAAGAATATGCGCGTGGTTCAGAAACAAATGAGTTCGATTAGTAATAATTACGGAAATGGCATAGATTACTCCTTTCTTGTGAACACAATTCAGACAATTTTTTACAAACACTGTTTGCGAATTTTTTGTCTGCGTTTGAATGAGTTACACATATGCTATCTGACCACTATGTCAACGCATAAAGGCAAGATCAGCAAGTTAAATATTTTCGATCTGAAGCAACTCTACTTTTTTATGAATAAATAAGTTTTCAAAATATTTGTTAACGACTGCAGAAGACGTCTGGAGTAAATGAATGCTGATATTCTAGATTGAATTTTGTCTCGCACTGATTAACATCTTAATAATTCGCTGTGATACAAAATTAATGGAAAATACTGCAGTACATTTTCAAAAGTATTTATCTTAACGACACCCGACATAACATGTCTAGACAGATGAAGACATTGAGGCTATACTACAATTATGGAATGATAGTAATTCCAAGTTAATAAATAATTCAGCACAAGCATTTTTACAATTAATATGTGTAGTGATTTAAATTCCATTGCAGTCTAGCCAACCGCGCAATGAAACATATGGAGTATGAAAGGTGCTTTCTTTTTATTTCTCAGACATTAATGCCGAATTAAATCTTGAAAATACTCTGAAACCTAACCGCTTGTTTAAAAAAATATTTGAATGAGGCAGGCTCTTCATAATATTCAGTCAGTCAATAAATTGAGAATCATTTATTACTGAAACATCTGCAGTTTCTTTCACAAGATATTTTCTATTCAGTATATTTGCATTATTTGAATTTCAGAACTTTTATTTCCGAAAAAATTATACATTTTCGTTCAGGGTTTCATTATGTATTATTTTTCACAGTGGATAAAATTTAATAAACTGAAGTTCTATGTTCTTTTCACTTGGTACATAAAAACGTCATCCGATAAAATTTTAATATCGTTCCTCCAACCTTCGTGCTTTAAATTACTTTTAAAATAGCATTTTGATTTTCTTAAGTATTTTTTTATTTTTGCACTTGCTACTGTAAACATATGTACTGGCGAAATTAAAAATGTAATAAAACAAATTTGATAACTTATTTTTCGCAGGGACATTTTCGAAACCTTCTTAATAAACCTTGTTTTTCAGAAATCTTCCAGTTTTACCAGAAAGATAATTCTTGATGCATTATAAACAAAAAAGATGGGAAATTCAAAGCATTTTTTTTTAATTTGACGACTTTTTTCTTTGATTAGTTGCTTACGTAAAATATTATTTTAATACCTCTAAAATAAAATTAGACAAGAAGAATTATAAGATACCTAAATCAAATGACAATACTGTATCGGCCAGCTAAACACACTGAAGAAAGTGGACTGTAGAAAAAATGCTTTATTGTGAATAATTGGAGAGCGACTTTCATCGCCTCCCACACACTCTCACTGCCGACACGGTTACAAAAGACGCACAAGTAGGCACACTGCCAGTTAATATTCATCAGCTCATCTCTTGGTTACAGTTAAGTAGATGGCGCGGCAGTAGTTCTAACAGGCGCTAATATACCGGCCCCCACTGACATGTTGAAAACATTCAATCACAATAAATGTATAATTAATCACAATAAGAAAATTTAATATATTAACAAATACTAAAGCAGAAATAAATTGACAAATATTACATTTTTAAGACACACACATATATATATAGATATTACACAATGATTAATTTTCAATAGGCAACACACAAATTTTAGTTATAGGTCTTTTAAATATTCCTCTTTGAGCCTTGACATTAACAACTCTTATTTTCCCATCTTTACCTGGGAACAATTTCACAATTCTCCCCAGAGGCCAATTGCAAACTGCAGTGTTATCTTCTTTTACAATAACTAAATCATTTAGTTTTACATTGTTCTTTTCAAATACCCATTTTGATCTCTGTTGTAAACAACTTAAATAATCATTGGACCATTTCTTCCAAATTAACTGGATTAACTTGGTGTGTCTTTGCCAAGATTTTAATTTAGTCTTGTGAATATTTGTTACATCAGGTTCAACAATATAATTGATTGATCTTCCAATTAAAACGTAGCCAGGAGTCAAAGCGTTCAGATCCTCTGCTTCCGATGAGAAAGACACAAGGGGACGCGAATTTAGAACACCTTCAATTTGAGTGATTACTGTCAAAAAACCCTCGTATGTTAATCTCGCATTACCCATCACTCGCTTAAGATGATACTTGAAGGACTTGACCCCTGTCTCCCAAAGGCCTCCAAAATTTGGTGCCCTGGGAGGAATGAATTTCCAGCTGATACCTTCACTGCTTAAATATCCAGACAGATCATGATCAGGAGTTTGAACTAAATTATGTAATCTCTTAAGCTCTTGATTTGTTCCTATGAAATTCTTAGCATTATCAGAAAATATACAAGCACTTTTACCCCTCCTTGCAAAGAACCTCTCTAGAGTTTCTATAAATGCATGTGAAGTTAATTCTGTGACCATCTCTAGATGAATAGCTCGAGTAACTAAGCAAATAAAGATAGCAACATACACCTTATGAAATATTCCTTTTCTTTGATACCTATATTTTATTAAAAAAGGACCTGAAAAATTAACACCTGAACAATTAAAGGGATAATTCACAATAACTCTTTCTTTTGGCAAATTGCCCATCTGTTGTTGACAAGCTATAGGTTTTGCTTTACAGCAAACTAAACAATTATGAACTATTTTCCTGCAAATAGATCGACCATTTAACGGCCAAAATTTTGATCTTAATTCAAAAAGTAATGCTTGAGGACCCAAATGCAAATTCTTTTGATGAACATAATTTACAATCAAATGAGTAAGTTTACTTTTACCATGCAATAAAAGTGGAAATTTCTGATTATCATTTAAATTGCTACTTACTAACTTGCCTCCTACCCTCAAAAGTCCATCTCGGTCAATAAATGGATTAAGATTCTTAACTTTACTTCTGTGTTTCACCTTACCTGACCTTCGTAAATCTAATATTTCTTCTTGAAAATCCTGAAACTGAACTTGCTTTAAAAAAATATCTCAGCCTTTTTTATTTCTTCAGTATCTAAGGGACCTGAAATATACTCCTTTCTGCAGTTACAGATGAATCTGAAAATAAATGCTAAAATGCGTATTATTTTACTATACGTATTACTAATATTAATAACATTAAAAATAAATGAATCTCTGGAAGTAGTACTCGAAAAACATGAGACAAAAGTTTTTAGTTTCTTTGAAAAACCATCAGATATAAAAGTCATAGGAATGTCCTTGTTAGGATATTCTCTTTCGTTTAGGAATGATGGACCATACCACCAAAGCTCACTAAACTTTAACTTATCAAAGCTAACACCCCTAGACAGGAGATCGGCAGGGTTGTCTTGTGATGAAACATGTCTCCATTCCATACCTTCTGACAGTTCTTGTATTCTGGAGATTCTGTTAGCAACAACGGTTTTAAGTTGACATGGTTCCTTCTGAATCCAACACAGCACAATCATGGAGTCACACCACAATGTTACATTTTCCACATTAATTTTTAAAGCTGAAATAACTCATTAATTTAGCAAGTAGAACTGCTCCACACAGCTCTAATCTGGGTATGGACACTTGTTTCAAAGGTGAAACTCTTCACTTACTAGTAACTAAATTTACGGACACTTCACCAGATTTATTTCACCAGACACTGATTTGCAGTAAATTGCAGCTCCATAGGCAGCTTCCGAAGCATCACTGAAGCCATGCAGTTCGATACCATTAAATACCACTCTCAATTTTGTACTAGGACTGTTCGGACGGTACACCGAATGATGAGGAAAACAGAAATTAATCTTTGGCTCCGCAGTTTCATAAACTAGTTCCATATGATTGGATTGTTCATACTCGTGCATAAAGTCTCGATAAAGTTCTAAATGCGTAGGGTCCTTAGCTAAACGCTTCCACAGGGAATTCAATCTATTCATAGCAATTTGCTTTGATTCTCCTAGGCAACTGGGATCCTTCTTTAAAGGCATTTGAACAGTGTATCTTCCACTTTTATCTCTACTGTGTGTTTTAAGAAAACGTTCCTCACAAATAATTTCCTCCTTTCCCTTACTACCTTTATTAACTTCACAACAAGAATTTTCTATTTCCCAAAAGCTTTTAATTAACCCATCTAAATTTTCTTCCATATTACAAGTTAACCCACAACGTGTTGTACTAAAAGAATTGAACTCATCAATAGAACCTCCGATTATGAATCCGAAACAGGAATTTTGGAGTATTAGGTTAGAATCATGAATACGAAACTGATTTGGCTTAAGAAACTCATAAAAACACTCCGCACCTAATAAAACGTCTATTCGTTTTGGTTGATTAAATTGGGGATCTGCTAATTTAATATCTTTCGGGAGGTTTTGAAAGGGAAAATTAAAGGCATTTCCTGGCACAAGATCACTAATTTTAGAAACAACAAAAAAATCTAACACTCTTTCATAATCTACTCTATTTGAAATTATAGTTGTCACCTTTGATTTTATTGAAAATCTAATCCCATTTAAACATGAAACAGATACATTTAATTTCTCCCTTTTTACCTCTAATAAATTAACAAGGTGATTTGAAATATAATTTGACTGAGAGCCTACATCCAGCAACGCAAAACACGGAATATCTTTACCATATTTATCTCTAATGTAAATTAAAGCAGTAGACAAAATAGTCCTTTTTTGTTTTAATACTGATTCACTGCTCGTTAACGTTCCATCAAACTCACTTTTACTTCCGAGTTCAAAACACTTTGCGTTTGCATTCAAGGTTACGCGGTCCACGTTAATGGCTGGAGAAGGAGAGTCGGCGACAGAAGCTGGCGCCAAAACCTCAGGTGTATTTCTATCTTTCAATTTCGAAATATGTAAGAGTTTATGGTGATTTTTATGACATATATCACACGGGTTAGAAATACAATTTAAAGAGGAATGATTCGAATTAAAAATACATTTAAAACATAATTGTGTTTTTTCACTACTTCAATTCGATCATAAACAGACATTTTCTTAAAAGAATCACATTTTTGTAAACCATGAAAGTAATTAGATTTACAACAGACACATTTAAACTCAGTATTTCTCACATTTGAAGTCATAGTTGTTGTTTGGCTATTTTGCCTTTTCATGACAGCATAATTAATAGGCGTTCTTGAAGCCTGTAAAGTGCGCGCATAATTCTTTAAAAATAAAATAAGGTCAGACAATTTAGGAAGTTCATCGTTTTTAGCTTCTCTTTCCCACCATAATTTAGTATTAGAATCTTAACTTTTGAAGCAACTGATAAGCTAATATAGTTTCCGAAAAGCCTTCTATTTTTTGTTCCAGTGTTTCCAATGACCTTATACATTCATTTACCGTATCTACTAATTTTAAAATTGTAGAGGGATTTTCGCCTTGAATAGGGGTTAGTGACATAAATCTTTTTAAATGAGCAAATACTTATCCTTTTTATTAGAAAAACGTTCCTCCAATAAATCCCAAGCCAACTTATAATTTGAATCACATAATGGAATTGACTGGACGATCCTAGATGCTTAAAAGTGATAATTTTAAATAAGAAATAAATATAATAAAGTGATAATTTTAAATAAGAAAGTTTCTGGGACTCTGATAATTTATTATTATTATGTATGCTAGCAACAAATAAATCTTTAAAAGAAAGCCGATCATGAATATACCCACTAAAAGTTGGAAGATTTAATTTTGGTAACCGAACTACTTCGCGTCTATTTGGTTCGTGTTTGTGCCCAACAGGATCAGTAGCAACGCTATCATTAACACTTGTATCTTATTTAGATAATTCTTGTTTAATAGAAATCCACAGTTTGTCAATCTTCTCTTGAACAGCTTGCTGTTCTTCAATAAATTTATCAATATCCTTTTCATCACAGATACTAAATATTTTGTCAAAAATATCAGAACAATCATTTTCGAATTTTGACCATTTTTTTTCATACAGTTCCAATTGTATTTTACTTAATGAACCCTTTTCTAGTTCACCAGAAGCTTTAGTGATACTCGCTTTCAGAACTCGTTTCTGAACCAATATCTCATCCATCACCAAATTAGTAAACTTTCCAAATAATACACATTTACAACTTGAAATGAACAATAAACTGCGCTTACCTGTCCAGGTATGAAGCTGGGACGACTAGCCGCATTAACAACTGCTTTTCACACAAAATCTTGTTTAGCCAGCAAAACTTGAAGTTTCAGTTTCGACTGATGACGTGGCTTCACTCACAGCTAAGCCTTTCTCCGGCTCGACGGACCAGAAAAATGTATCGGCCAGCTAAACACACTGAAGAAAGTGGACTGTAGAAAAAATGCTTTATTGTGAATAATTGGAGAGCGACTTTCATCGCCTCCCACACACTCTCACTGCCGACACGGTTACAAAAGACGCACAAGTAGGCACACTGCCAGTTAATATTCATCAGCTCATCTCTTGGTTACAGTTAAGTAGATGGCGCGGCAGTAGTTCTAACAGGCGCTAACAAATACCATAAATGTTATTTCAATACCTTTACAATATCGTGCATTTAAGTGATAATACTGAACATTTTACTAGACTAGTTATTTATTGCACTCATTTTCAGCTTACCATTTCTCATATTTGCGTCCACACATTCCCAATCTTATGATGAATTATATAACTTATTATAAATTATATTACTTTTTCTCTGTCAGTGAAATGTTTAAAAATTTTTGCTGCAACGTAATTGTATTTTAATGAATGTATTCCATTCTTCATATATTTATAATTTTTGTTTATAAGCATTAAAATACATAGCGATGTAGCTACATTAATAAATTAACGAATGATAGTTATTCAAAAGTTTTAGTTTATAAATTAATAGACGTGTCTTAATAATGATTAATATTAAACTATTGATATATAGTGAATTCTGAACTTGTATTAGTTGTAAAACTAAAAGTACGTTTTTGTTGCAAAAGTCAAACATTAGCAGATATTTATTTTTATTATTCTAAAACTTAACAAATGCAAATCTTTTCCGTTCCGACTTCTTTTAGTTTTTTAGTCTCCTGAGATTAGCCCATCTTTTCTCTTTATGGGTAAGTATTGCACCAAATGTACATAAAAATTTTTGCTTTGCTTATTTTTTGACTCGCCTCCACGGAATATTTTTCCTCTTGTGAAAAGCAATTTATGCCTTTAGCACAAAAAGGCTTTTATGGAAGTTATTTCATACCCTCTAGCATAATGTTTACTCCGAAATATTTATGGGCACAATATTGTAGATGCGGAGTCCTTTAACATAATGCGGTGACCAAAAATGAAAGCTGAAGGCGGTTTGGTGCTTCAGCAATATTATTAATGCTTCCAACTTTTGTCCTGAAGACCATCAGAGCTGCTTAGCCATGGATTTATACGAGATGCACTCCCTTTAAAAAAATAAATCTTGATTTTTTGCTCGAAGGAAATGGAATCATTTTTGACTTTGTAATCAGATTTGGATATCATTGAATTTTACAATCGAATAGGGTATTCAGAATTCTTTTTTTCCCATAGCCGGAGGTAGGGAGAAGTATTCCCTTTGGGGCTCTTTCGAAAACAGAATATTATGTTTGTGTACTCCTTTCCGGTGTTTGAATTGCGATTGCAGCGCTGACACCGGGAAAGCACTTCAGAGACCTCGGACTGGGCAAGTGAATTTAAGTCAGCTTTTGTGCAATCGATTAATAATACGCCTCTGTTCTATTATTGAAATGGCGATTTAGAAGGTGCTTTACTTTATTATTTATTTGAGGCCAAGAGTTCTCTAACCTAACAATAGAAATTCTATTATCTTAATACGTATGACAGGGCAGCGCAGACATTTCCGTCTCTTTGTGAAGTTCCGAAGTAAAGAAGATGACACTATTTTTTTATAATGCCAGTAAAGAAGTGCGATGTTAGATCGCTACTGGGTTACAAACCAGTCCTCGTGAATAAAATATTTACCAATACTTTTCTTCAACATTTTGACTTACCATCTAATTCTTAAATTAAAGGCAAGAAATTGGAATGTTATATGTTTAATATCTTTTGAAAGTTAGCGCTTTCTATGAAAAATGCATTGACAACTAAATAACCGTTTTCCTATTTGTTTCACATTTAGGAAATAATTCATATTCCCAGAAATTTGTTGAACACGCGTATTTGATTTAATAAGACAATTAACTTCCTTCTGAACAATTATATTATAAGAAGAAGAAAATTTCCTTTTCATTGTTTAAAAAATAATATAACCAAATTAAAATTTAAGTATATATGAGACATTTTTTGGGAAGGGGAAAACACGTATATTCGAGTAATTCTTTTAACTCTTATCGAAACCAACAATGTTTAATTGATATGAGTGTGTAGCTCTGCCATATTATTCATCTAATAAACTGAGTCAGGAATAACTCTAGCGAAACACACTTATTTAACCCCAAACGAGATACAGACCGAATAAAATCATAAATTCGAGTATCTGACTGGGTTTCCGTTGTCAGTATTTATATTTCAGATATGTTGAAGCATTCTGAGTGATCAGGCAAATACTAATGCATATATGAAGAAATCACATTTAGCTCATATGTTAATTGGTTAGAAGTAATCACGTATAATTTTAAACAATCGAAATTCAAAGATGAAGGTTCAAACAGATACAAATACAATCCCAATAGCACCTATTAAGCACTTCAGACACAAAAAAGTACCTTTCTCTAAATACCATGATATTAGTTAAAGTCTTAAATTGACATGCAAGGTTTGTACTTTATGAGAAAGGCTACGGAGAAAGCTTTTCCCGTAAAGTGCAAAACGTCATTTGCTGCAATCAGAAACCATATTATAAACTACAAAGAAAGTTCCACCTCGAAGAAACATGATTTTGCAGGATTATCAGAGGGGTTAAGAGACCATCGACTATCCTTTAACACATGCAGACAGCCGCCTTTAAACATTCAAAACATTGAATCAGGGAAAGACTAGACATCCACTGAATGCTTTGCTTTCACTGGCTGCAATGTATGACCTTATAATGGTGAAAAATTTAGCGTCTGCGCCGATTGCACGAAATCTCAGTGCACTTTGAAAAGCAAGTGAAACATGTTTTGGTGCTACCTCTTACTTTGAACCATTAAATGGTGTAACACTGAACTGAAATTTTTATAGTGTATATCTTCGCGAAGAACAATCTAAAGGACTTTCCTGTTATTCACGTTATGCTTGTAGAAAAGGAAAATATCTCATCTTTCTGCCCTTTCACTGTAATTTGAATCATTGTCCAGAATTCAGCAGTCTTAATACTCAGCCGCCTCTGTGACGACGCAGGGAAAATTGAAGTTTAAAAAAGGCACTACAGGCAGGAATAATGCTTCCACGTAATTATGTTATACTAACTAATGGTGAAATTCTGGTGTCTCGCGCACTTATACCAGTTCTAATATTTTTTATTTTATTTAAGTATTACTAACAGTTAGATCTAACATTAGCCTTTTCTGTTTGCCATGGCTTGTCACTTCACTACCCAGATAAATTATGCAAACTGTGCGGCAAAAAAACTAAATATTGTCCTACGATGATTTTCGTTCCGCTGGAATGCTGCTTGCTGAAAGAGAAGTCGTTCGCAGAGCGAAAGGTTAATAACGTTCAATCTTCTGCCTAATTGGTTCGGTTAGTGTTACAAAGTGTTGTCCATGGAACCTAAAATGTGTTAACGTACACTTTCTGATTATACAATGCATCTCTTTACACCGTATATAGTACGATCACACCATAACTATAGTTTAGTAGACAGTTGCTGTAATTTGCCGTTGAAGAGAAGTCACATATTTACTTATTTATTTGTTGCTTCTGTACCATTATTTCACACAGTGATATAAAGTTTTCAGTTAGATTTCATCTTATGTTTCATAGTCAGGCATTATTATGAAACATAAGATAAGGCGATAAGTCACCAACATTTTGAGGTAATTTTTTAAGGTCAGTCGTTAGATTAGACAACAAGTAGCTTTAAATTAGTAAAACGGTTTTATAAGTTAGGCTGCACTCACTTTATTATAAATGGACTTCAGGGTTTAATCGAAGAAAGAAAAATAGCTGTTTGCTGTTCGCCAGCGGGTATCACCATTGTTTATGCTTTCGTAGTGTAACGGTAGCACACTCGGTGCGTATCTGAGAGGTCCTGGGTTCCAGTCCTGGCGAGGACACTGATCATTTTTCACATCGCCAACATCCAAATAACCCTCATGACTCTACAGTGGCAATCAAACCGAAAGATGCTGGATGATGACTCTTCACCACCAAGATTTTGCCCAGTCGCCCATTCAAAGAGGGAGCATGAAGGTATTTTCTCCCTCCTTCCAGAATGTATCGGTTAGCACACTCAGAATGTATTCGAGAGGTCCAGGTTAGAGTCCCGGTGAGGGCATTGCTCATTTTTCACTCTACTGCATGAGAAAAACCTAATGTATCTACACTGGCGCCCGAAATAAAAAGAGGTGGTGAACGTTGATTCTTTACCAGGAGGATTTGGCGACTGGGCCTCTAATCTCGAGTCATCCTTTAAAAGATAATCTATATAAGGTATTTTCTTCCTCCTTTCTGCTTCATTCGTGGTATAGCGGTAGCACACTCGGCGTGTATTTCAGAGATCCTGGGTTCGAAACCTGGCGAGGGCATTGTTCATTTTTCACATCTCCAGCTTCAGAAAAATCTAATGAATCTGCAACCGATATTTCATATTTTTTTAAATGATCGTCTTCAAAATGATTACAGATGGAGCAAAAATATGGGCACACCCGATGACTGAAAAATAAGAACGCTTACAGTGATACAAATATCTTTCTTACTGCAACTCACTAGCGCCTACAGAACGACATCAAATGTAACCCTAGCTGTTCTTAGTGTAATTCTCCTTAACATTATTGCAGAAATTGAAGTAGCTGTACAAAATTTCTACGACTAAACCAACATGTAGAACTTGGCAAATTTTCGTGTTACAACAATTCGATCAAAATCTTCTCCATCAGGAACATACAGCATCCTCTGCAAACGAAATATAATTTAACATCCAACCAAGCAGAATCCACACACAATGCCTAATAGCATACACTGATGGTTCAAAAACTGATAACAAGATGAAGCAAAAGCTCTGATCGAAGTAGCTCCAGTAAATTTCACTATATAGTAGGGGCACCTTGCGAATATCAACAACGTTTTCCAAGCATTAAAGCAGTGTTATTCGAGCAACCGGCAATTTAAGCAACAATCTCCTTATGTAACTGAATTTTTTTAATGGCCGGGCCCTTTATTTAATAGCCATTAGCCTTGCGCCACTACAAGGGCCAGAAGTGATGGGCATTTCATTATGGAAGCACCTATGAACTACCGTTGTATCCTATGAAAGGGACGGACAGTTACACCCATGGCTTCTCCGGGATTGGAACCCGGGCTCAAAACTACGGCAGTCAGGTTCACTAACCACTGTACCGGATCGGAGGCGTGCCACTAAATTAGACTTGAAGAACATAAAAGTTTTCGCTAATAGCCAAGCAGTAATTCTGGCTCTCAAAAATTAAGTGAAGATCTCGAAATAGTACAGGACATGAATAAAATCTCAACCCGAAGGAAATTCTAGATAGAAGGGCCCAATATCCTGGACAGAAGAGCACTCCAGCCATCAAGGAAATTACCTGCAATGACCCGATCGTATGAATCTGCAAAGCAAGCAGCTGAAATGCATTTGTCAACATCCCATGACCGCGCTCTTAGCTTAAGTAGAAAAGTGAAGAAAATAACACAGGACAGCTGGCAACAAAATGAGATTCCACCGCCACAAAAGAGAACATACGATTTATTCCCAAAAGTTTCAAAGAAACTAGCAAGGTCCAACCCATGTCTTACGTAGTACGTAACAAGATATGGCCGCTTCCCCACGTATTTCTTTGAAAGAAATAATTTCTTCTTCTAGCATTTTCCTATGTGATGAACTGCGAGATCCAAACTCTACGTCTTCCAGTGCCCAATGCCCAAGGAAATTTATTTGAAACATCCTCAAAACATTGACTAGGTATTTAAAAGACTTATTTAAACTACAGCCTTAATCAACAAAATCAACAATATCATGAACAAAATAACAAGTGAAGGCATGGACGTTTGTCAAGTGACTTGAAATTAAGCTGCTATTACTTATAGCATCATTGACGCCGTACATTATTTCTTAATGAAATATGATTTAGGATTGTATTTATTACTGTAATTAATTATTATTAATTGCATTAAGATCGTACTTCTGATCCAAAAATATTCGTAGGTCTGCATTCAGGATTAGAATAAGGACTGATTTTAAGAGTTAAGTGTAGGACTAAATTTTATCTATTACTGTACAAGTAATAGCACAGTGTACCAAGTAATATCGTAAGAAGGCACTTGATTGAATGTTCAATGCGGATATTCACAGCAGCCATTGAGTTGCTGTGCTCAAGATAGTTAGTGGATAGAGGCGTTTTCTGATGTCTAATTGGAGACGGAATTTTGCCTTTCCCACTTCTACGTCTACTATGCTATAACTACAGTTATTATGAATTCTACTACTTGGCTGTTAGACACGAAGAGGCCGATTTTAAAGTGATAACTGAAAAAGAAGAAAACAGAAGAGCACCGGATTAATCAAAATAATCTCTACTGTATGAATGCTTTGTTGCTAACATGTGGCATGATCATTTAAACCACGTTGTAAAATTGTTATCTTCTGTGGTGAAAAAGTCTTAAATTACTCGAGAAATTGGTGTGCCTGCGATAAACCATTTCATAGATCTTCCCCCGAAAACAAAATATGGCTCAGGTGCCGGAACGCAAATGATAATCTGTTAGAATAATGGCGCTAGTACGTGGAGGATAAAGCACAGTGTTACATTCTAATTACTGCATGATTTGTCATATGGTTGATTCTGCTGCATTCAGTAAGTGGGCATTATTCTGAGTCAATTAAGCTTCGTTTATGTTCATACGCGGGGGTTATTTATGGCAGATTTTGTCATCCACTTGTAGCATATCTATACAATATCTAGCTAAATTTATGTTTTGCTTCGTGCAAAGAATAAGTAGTGAATAACACCAGCAGAAATTCACCATAGAACAATCGCCTTCTCTTCCAACTATTAGGATGAATGTGTAGGACTGGCGTAGAATATCCACGCTTTACCAACGGTCAAAATTCATTTTAAGATCCTCTTTCCTTTGCTATTTAAGATAAAGACACAGTTCCAAACAAGAACACTTCTATTGACCTCATTACTGAATCTATAAGACGTCTACTTGTTCTTAGCTACTTTACGTTCAATGCTTTTGCAAGAAAAAACTGTGAAACCTAGAGAAATATATACTTAGTAGCTGAGAGATTACCCGGATAGTGTGTTGTTGTTGTTCTGTGTCTGATTCAAATGATATTCGAATCAATGGGATAAAGACAATGGCCACGAAATTCGTTTTGGAGGTTTAGATCGGCAGCCTAAAAAACTGGAGCCAAGTTTTGCAAATCCGAGGCGAATGGATCTCCAATTAGTTGCTCTTCCATTGAATGCTTTATTGATATTTTTATTGCGGCCACTGCAGAATTTCCCAGGCTGGGCTCCTGAAGGTATAGCGCTCTTAATTAACTGATTCGATAATTGACCAGATGTTGGCAGATAAATAATGCTTAATATTCTCTGACAAATAAATATTATATGACTTGAAAACTTCTATAAGTTTCAGTCTTGCTTTCTCTTGCAACCAGAAGAAATCTGATGGAATTTAAAGGTCATTCAATTTGAAGCAATCTAATATTGCTTCTTATTCTTCTACATTGCTGTTACTGTTACTAATTTTACAATAACTGTACAAAAACTGCTGTTACTAAAATTACTGCAACAGTTTCAACGACTACTGTTATGTCTACTCAATATTGTTAATATTTCAGGGCCGCATTTACATTTTGGCCCTTTTTTACTTCCTTTTACCAAGTAAAGGAAGTACTGTAATTGCGAAAAATTGCGGGTATCACCTTTCAACGAAAATATTAATGTCGACTGCTCTTGAATCCATTTCAACAAATGTTCTGCGAGACGTCTGTACGTACGTAGAATAAAGGATTCTTTTTTTTCAACACGGATTGTAAGTTGGATTTAAAATGGATTAAGAACGGATTTCTTTCGGAACGTCTCAACGTAAGTACGCACGTATGTATCTCGCATAACTCAAAAACAATTAGCTGTACACTTTAACATCTAGTTGTGCATGTCTCTATATATGGCAGAAAAACGACGTCATCTTGAAACAACTCCTCTGACCATACTTCAAATCCCTCCCCTCACTTTTCCTTCCTTTTCTCCGAAAGCTTTCATAGGCTATCAACAAGATTACGTAGATTAAATTCTGTTTAGAAAAGTCCTGGAATAGGTGGAAAAGGACGTTCTCCACTTGCTGGTAGCCCTCCATTAGATTCCTCTGCATTATGACAAACTTAACTTCTACGCATTGTGTACAGTCTCATTTTTAACAGGGCTGCGTCGGCCAAAGCATGTTTTCTCGTTTACTATTTTACTTCGGCATTTGCATTTTGAACAAATAGCTCTCCAATATCTCTTAACAGAACTCTATTTAACCGGTTTTTCTTAGCAAAAGATACGAATTTAACGCAACCGGGTCTGCCCTTAATTTTATTTTTACAAAAGACTTTCAAGTTTAATTTTCATTTCTGAAAATTGATGAATATGTTCGTTCTTTTACTTTATTTGTATCTTGGCCTTACCAATCCACTTTTTATTTTTAAAATCACTTTTAAATACGTTTTATTTTTTGAATTTTTGCATTGTTGTTTTACTTTGAATGTTTTTGATTGTTTTACTTTTATTACTTTAAGACGCGCAAACACGTTGGGAAACGGGGCCAAACTAGTGAGACTTTTGCTAATTTTATTTTGTAAGGAAATTTGATTTCGATTCATACCGTTTGGAGTCTCAATGGTTTTTGTCAGGCAAAATGTGTTTGCATGACCTTGGTTGATTGACGTGGCTTAGGCTTCAAGCACGTTTCCCTTGATAAGTTCTGTTTGAAGCTATAAGCAGAAGAGATTAACAATTTTATTTTTATACACATGTTTCACTTTTTCTTCAGTATGGATGGGTTTATATTTCCAGTTTATTTCAATTTGCTTTGTCACTGATATTACATAGCGTGCCTGGAATATTCATAGGCTACTGCAAATGTTTTTTACGACAATCACTAGGTTTCAAACTTACTTTCTCTTTATATATATATATATATATATAGACTTGCGTTTGGTGCAGTCGATTGCAACAAAAAAGACACAGGAGAGAGCACACACACACACACACACATATATATATATATACCCACTTTCCTACCCAGTTCGGTGAGCTCCATCTTTTTATTCTTATACGTTGGTAAACTGTGCATTGAATTATGTTGTTCTGATATTCCAGTTAAGATCTGTATACATTTAGTTAATTTGCATGCAATAGTTGTAGAATTATCAAAAATTTAAAAGTATAAATTGTTCTAAGCCTAATATGAAGGTTATTTGTTTACACTTGAAACTCTTAGAAATATAGTGAATAAGTTCATGGCGATAAGAAAGAAAGCAGGGGCCAGCCTCCCACAACGAGTGAAGCACTTCTCTGAGTCTTCGAACCTGAGAAGGGGTGTTTTTTGTGTACATTCAAAAGCTCCCTTGACAGCGCTTTGATAGTATTTCGCTACACGACAGTTCCGAACAAATCGAGGAAAAAGTGACGCTTGACTGAATAATAAAAATAAAGCATGTGGTTTTCATTCTAATTATATTTCTAATGTAAAAATTTCGGGTATAGGCTAAAAATGATTATATACATTACCTAAATATATTATATCCTTAACATTGAATAGGAAACATAAATTGAAATCCTGCGGACAAATGCGTTTACAAAACTATTTAAGCAAGAATTGTTCATACTGGAAACCAATCTGTTAAAGGGTCTTGCAAAGTAAATTCTACGAGATGCGTACTTAAGGAAGTAATAAGGAAAAGTTTTAGAATATATGCATTGTTTAAATTAAAGGTAACAAAACGCATAACTATAATTAAAAGAATTGTTTCCTTACATTGTATAATATCTAAGTTACAAGTTTTAAATAATATTTTAAAAAATCCTTTTTTTATTCCCTTTCAGAAATATTCAGAGAACGTTAAGTACATGAAAATAATCACCAATATTTAAAGTATTTCACTATTAAAATAAAAGGTGCTCTAATTTGAAATGGACTGTATGAGCATTAATTATAAATTGACTTCGATTTTTCGATTTAAAAGATGCCTCAGAAGCTAAAAAATCATGTCATATTTGAGAACGTATTTTAGGAAGAAGCTCTATAAATAGAAAAGAAATAATGCATAATTTTAATATCAATAATACAGTAAACTTTGAGCTTAATTTTGTAATACTCAACCGAATAGAATCGAATTATCTTATTTTTTTTCGAATTTATTTAACGAAAACTTGTGAAAATATTTCATTCAAGTTAAACCGTTCTGAGCAAACTGTTCTGTAAAAAGTACAGCATTTAATTGAAATGGTGTTCAAAAATGTATTCTTTTCACATACTTAGGACTCTGAAATATTGTAGAAAAAGAAAATATGCATGTTTATTTGTATATTTACGGCATAAAATATTTACATCCGATTGTGTCAAAACCCATTTATCTTAACGGTAAGTCACTGAATGTTTTGGTCACCACGAAGAGATCGCCAGTGCTTCAAAGCAGGGTATGGGGAAAACCGATTAGGGCCTGTCCTCTTACCTGCTATCTGTATGATTCAGTTAATACACAAACTTCAGTGCTTTTTTGCCCAGTGGGAGCGAAAGTTAAAAAAAGTAGTTAGCGAAAGTAGTTAAATTTTATGCACCGAAAATTTTGGCTTTCTGCCCTCTGGACGAATTGGTGGTTTTTGCGGGGAAACTTTAAGTTGAATTGCAAAAGTTATTTTTAACTGTTTTTGTCTTAATCTTGTGTTTTAGGGTGTTTTGTATTTTACAATTTTTAATGAATGTGTTTTGAGTTTTATACCCTTTTTCCTTGCCACGAAGTAAGAACTGAATTGATTGAATGACAAATGTATCTCTAATAAATTCGAGGAAAGAAGTTTAAATGAGTGCAGTAAAAAATGTGTATAATTTAATAGGCTGTACAAAGTCATGTGTTGTGTAATGCTTGTTTCGTAATTAAAGCAAACTCGATTGGAACACAGCAAACTTTATTTAATAGATCAATTTCATAACTGCAACATATAATTCGAAGAAAAGGTAACATCAAAAATTAACAGCCAAAACGTATTCTATCTCTTTTTAAATTAAAAATCATTATCTTACTTCGTGCGAGAACCGCACGCAGCTCTCGTGTTGGCGTTTCAAACATTGCCATTTATTAACAGATATATTTCAAATTCAACTATTTTAAAAGTTTAAGATTATTATTGCAACAATATCTAAAGCTGTTACAATCTCTCCCCCAACGGAGAAACTTTTCCGAAGGGAAAAGTTCTTGAACGCGACTTTTTAGATGACTTTTCATATTTTCTTCGACTTTTTCCATGCGACCTTGATCGTGAACGGAAAACTAACTTGGATGGTGTTACAGATCGGCTGGGTGACCTCGCCTTTACTCTTTTATCTCTGCTTACACTTCTACTTTTATGGCGATAGCCAGAAGAACTCCTTCTGTGACGATCATGGCTCCTAGATCGACTATGTGAGATACTCCTCTTGTGACGGTGTAATCTTGACCTAGACCTTGTACGAGAACGATGTCTAGAACGAGGATAGTATCTATCTCTTTCAAGTTCAGGACAATCACGAGCCCAATGTCCTGTCCGTCTACAGCGATAACATTCTTCACTATTCTGACGTGATGATCGTCCATAACTCTCTCTTCTATAACTTGAACTTCGCTGATATTTAGAACCACCCCCTGAGCGATAGGATGGCCCTCTAGCCCATTCCCCAACAATGCTCTGGCCTCGAATTTCTCGTCCATTTTCATACTTTATGGCATCCTCTGCATCTCGTCTATCATCATAATCAACAAATGCATATGCCATGCCAGTCCTTCCAGAACCTCTTCTTCCTGATGTTCCATACATTCCGTATTTGACATCGCATCTTAGAAGCCGGCCATATTTTTCAAAAACTTGTTCCGCATCTCTTTTCGTTTGAGCTCTAGTAGTCACTGTATTAACCTGGTGAGAGTGATTTTCAGGTTCTTTTTTTTCATTCAGTAGTGCAGCAGTTCGGTTGCCTAATAAATACCTTCCTTTGTCGAGTTCGTTTCCAATAATGGCAGCCTTGGTTATTACATGTCCGAGATCGCAGTTTAGTTCGACTTCAGCCAAGGGTAAACAGGTTGGATTTAAATCTAATGGTTGTTGCACCCACACTTTTTCACCTGTCAGCATTTCTGGCGTGATGTATTTACGACAAACTATATCAATACTAGCACCTGAATCTCTTAATATAGGAATTTTGTAGCCATTTACGTATCCAATACTAGTATAAGGTAACAGAAATTCATCGTCCGGTCTTGAACTAATTCTGTTTAGATTAGCAGAAGATTCAGTACTATTCTTAAGTTTTGGACACTGAGGTCTTAGATGCTGATAGGACCCACAGTGGTAACATTGCAGTGACTTTCGTTTTTCATATTTATCATCTGGACGTGGACTACTAGGTTGATAGATCTTGCTTCCCGAATTAAACTTTGAAGGCCATTTATTTTCAGCATTATTTTTATCATCGGAATTTGTTTTACTTTGAGTTTTTGGATTGTATTTCCCTTTCCGCCGATCGGCTGCAAGATTTTTTTGGAAGTTTCCACGGACGTTTTCGTAGGCATCAAGTTTTTCGGCTAATTTCTTGGACGAAATCATTTCTACCCATTCGTCAAGAAAATGATCTCGAATTTCAGGAGGGACTCGACGCTTAAGCTGATCAATCACCATCAAGTCCAACAACTGTTCAAAACTCTCAACTCCCAAACCAGTTACCCATTCCTTGCAATAATTTTCTAATTCATAGCTGAAATCCACCCATGTTGATTCGGTACTTTTTTGATGCTTCATGAATTTCTGCCTAAACCTTTCAGGACTTAATTTAAAACGCTTTAGCAATAAAGTCTTCACATGTTCATAATCTTTAGCTTTATCAGAGGGTTCTCTAGCTATTATTTGTGTTACTTCGTAAGGAAGTAGTCCTAGCAAATGAGATACAAATTCTTCTTTATCAATTTGAGCCCATTCTGCTTGCCTTTCAAACAGTGATAAATATAGACTGATATCTCCTTCTTTGTCGTCAAATTTCTGCATCAGATGTCGCAATTCCGTTTTCGCCCGGACCTGTCCGGTGGTTTGAGACTTTATCTCAGCTTCAAGTTTTAATCTCTCTAAATCATATTGTTCTTTCCTTCTTCGTTCCTCTACTTCTTCCTGTCTCCTACGTTCCTCTACTTCTTCCTGTCTCCTACGTTCCTGTACTTCTTCCTGTCTCCTACGTTCCTCTACTTCTTCCTGTCTTCTACGTTCCTCTACTTCCTGTCTCCTACGTTCCTCTTCCTGTCTCCTACGTTCTTCTTCCTGTCTCCTACGTTCCTCTTCCTGTCTCCTACGTTCCTCTCTTTCTTCCCTCTCTTTTCGGTCCTCTATTATCGTGTTTAAGACTTCTTTGACGAATACTTCGTCATAATCTCTGCTCTCAATAATTTTCTGTTTCAGATCAACTATTTTCAAATCAGCAGTCACCTGAACACCTAGTTCAGTTGCGAGATTCTGCAAATCCTCCTTACGAGCTCTTCCTAAGAAAGACATTTTTTTCTACTTCTTAAGTTTACGAACACCCTGTTCTTTACGCTTCCTCAAAATAGCTCAACTTAATTGCAATAAATAAATAAAGTGCTCTGGCAACAAGGAATTAAATGCACTTGTTTAAATGCTCAGAATAAGCAATACCACATTTATTCCGAACAACCTATGACTGTTACCATCAGTTGATATGCAGTGATGCACCATAAAATAACATACAATAATTTACGACTCAAATATATATGTAAAAATGCAAGATAAACTTGAGTATTAAAGTTCAATGATGAACACTTCAAACTATCGAAGTCCAATGATGGACACTTCAAACTAAGTCCAATGATGGACACTTCAAACTAAGTCCAATGATGGACACTTCAAACTAAGTCCAATGATGGACACTTCAAACTAAGTCCAATGATGGACACTTCAAACTAAGTAAGGAATAGTAAACTGAGTTTAGAACACAGAAAACTTTTGCACAGTTATACTAAAATTTGCAACGATGCAAAACACATTTTCGTATGCTTTTCTGCAGTGTTTAAAATCAAAATTCGTTCAAATAACTTTATAATATCGTTTGAAATTGGGAATAAAGAAATGCTATACCTTGCTTTCCAGGAGATGTGCTTTCATTTCAAAAGCACGCACGATTATTCTATCTCGTCGGTGCCTCCAAAAATAATTAAGACTGTAATGCTTGTTTCGTAATTAAAGCAAACTCCATTGGAACACAGCAAACTTTATTTAATAGATCAATTTCATAACTGCAACATATAATTCGAAGAAAAGGTAACATCAAAAATTAACAGCCAAAACGTATTCTATCTCTTTTTAAATTAAAAATCATTATCTTACTTCGTGCGAGAACCGCACGCAGCTCTCGTGTTGGCGTTTCAAACATTGCCATTTATTAACAGATATATTTCAAATTCAACTATTTTAAAAGTTTAAGATTATTATTGCAATAATATCTAAAGCTGTTACAGTTGTCTACATTAGATTTTTTCCTGATGGTGAATGCGCGAGATAAGAAATATTTTAAATGGCTTCCTTTCTGCATATGGAAACACATATTAATTGCATAACATTAACATTAATCTTTTAAGCCTTAAACTATACAAATACTTGTTAAAGTTGCTTTTTCTCTGAAACTGTTTGCAAAACTAATTTGAAATCGTATAAATAACACTTTCAAACGTCTAGGTTTGTAGCGGTACACTGATAACTGATTGAGGAGAAAAGAATGTGACGGCTTTTTATTTTTTATTTATTTTTTGTCTTTCCTCGGACGAGTCATGTTTCTCACTTAGGTTTTGAAATAAGCTTGCATGATTTTCTACATTTTTTAGCTTAGCGAGTGAACTAAAATTACGATCACAATTTACTTTCAAGCAAGGTATGTATATTCTTCAGTTTGTCGAACCGCCAGAATATTTATTATCTTAGGATCTATTTCAACTATGAGCACAACACTAGAGGGAAGCATCAAAAAAGTCTTAAATTCATTCTTATTTGTACAAAAGTTGGCTATCACTGATCTGTTAAGTTCAGGTATTTTAGAGTAATCTTGTCCAATGTTGATAAGACATTCAAATGCATTCCAGTTTCTTCTGGAAGGGGACGTTCAACATAATACAAAGACATGTTTGATGTAATTTTGTCCTCATTAGAAAAATAAACATATACAGAGGTAAAGGCTTCTGATCGTAGACATTTCATCCATATTAACATCATGAGTTCTGAGTAGAAATGATCTTCAAAGTAATTTTGATGCTGAGTAAAAATAACATGAACCTTTTTGTGCCACAGAAATTTCTAGACTTCGATAAAATAGCTGAAACACGCAGAATTGTTACTTTTTGCTTGTGAATATTATGATAATTCATTGCTCTTTTTTAAATGAAGAGATATTTCGTCCTTTATGCAAAAGACTTTTATTTTCCAAATTAATCTTGATTTTAACAGTAGGATGTATGCTTCTGTTTTATTCTCAGCTCTAAAGGTTTCTAACACAAACTTTTTTTTTCCTTCCTTATACAGTAACATCGTCTTAGATTGAAATTTAAAACATTTTGATATCGTTGGCATTGATATCTTATGAAATACCACTAAAACGCGTATACTTATGAAATATTCTTTACTCAAAAATGGCTACATCTGCTGCTTCATTCGCATGTGGTTTCTTTACTCTGCTTGATTGTTCGCATCAACGATAAGAAAGTTGTCATACTGACATTTCGAACGCAAAATTATTAACTGCAATGAAATACGAGAATTAAACTAGGCAACGTTCATCGTATGGTATTCCTACTTCTACAGAATCGTTATTCTTTTGATTCATTGGCACTGCTATGATTACACTGGCAGCATAGTAACTGCTGTCATTGCATTGGCAGCAACTGCTGTGCTGCCAATGTAAGATACGTAATCATTTGTTTGGATATAATTTTGAGTACTTTTATAATTTATGTATAATGAAATATTGGATCTTATAATCGCGGAAAAATGATTCCAACCCAAAACAAACAATTGAGAAAGTGAGTTAAAGTTTAGTTTACAAAAGTGTTTGTATTCAATTAGGTTCTGCAAAAATGGTATCAGTTTCTGATAGTTACAAGCTAGTGCGGTTCTTCATATGTTTCGCATTCCTGTCATTTTCTTTCCATTAATCACAGCTCTATGGCGCGTTATTAATTTCGTCTTGCGCTAATATTACAGATCATCGTGGAATTTATTCAACATGCAGTAGTCTATTACAAATTAAAATTTCTGAATGAACGCGATATCATGCTAAAATATTTCTAATATTTTACGTTGTTTGTATTACAGGCCTCAACTTCAATAAGTAGTTTCTGTTGCCCAAAATTATTTTTAAATTCCTTTCAATTGGCATAATCGTTTTTTATTTTTGTGTGATTCAGATCTCTCTCATAAGTCTCATATATTCACAATAGTTAAGCAATATCCTTTGGCATAGGTACAGCCGATTTAGCAGAGTTTTGGCTTTATGCTTTGAGCATTTAGAAGACATTATTATTTGAAGCCTGAATATTGATCATATTTTAGGCTAAAAATGACTGCTATGTATGAGTGGAACGCTTAAGGAACAATGATACCAATCATTATCAGTGTGGTTTTGTTAGATAACTTAACGAGGTACCACTGCTGGCCTCATTAGAACAGAAAACGAACTGGCGAAACGAACTGAACGAACTTGTTGCAAACAACACGTACGTTCTGAGTTTCAAGCACGTGAATTGCGTGCTTCAAACACGTTAGTTAGCCCGGCGTATTTAAGTTTCTAATGGAAGACTGAGGATTTTGTGAATGTTTAAGGCAGATTTAGGTTAGAGCGTTTGTTATATTATTAATATTAGAAGCATTTTGATGAAACACATTTTCAACTGACTTCGAGTTTATCAAGATGAAACCTTATCCTCAGTCAAGTATTCCCAACACAACAGAAAAATAAAGTTTTTAGACATGCTTAAAATATTTTATTTAGTTTCCGTTGTTGATGAGCCTATATATACTTCTAGGATGCCAACTTAAATTTAGAGTATCACATTACTAAATAAATAAATTCACATAAGGAGATGCTTTCAATAGCTTAAACAAAAACCATATAATTAATTACATGAAACGTTTTAAAGCTTCAGTAATTCATCACAGAATGAAAGGAACGCTTCGGAATTACCTTTAAACTAAACGCATTTCGTTCACCATTTTCACATGGCTGCCGTTATTTCTGTCGCAGATGGATACTAATTATTTTATGATGCTTGTTTCTTAGAAAAATTGCAAGAAATTAAATTTTTTTTTTTTACATTTTTTACTCTAGGTCTCATTTTACATAAAAACTGTATTGAAGCGTAATCTGCTCCCAGGATTACGCTTCTTTACATTTCTTCCAATGTTTTCTTTAATAACCAGCTTTATACTCATTAGGCTGCACTGCGCACAATGGTATTTTGCTTACGTAACTGCGCTTTTAACCTAAAACAATCAGCTCTTATTAGTTCTTATTTTTAGTTAGAATATATATTTATGCACAATTTACTTCTCGCTACTTAAATAAAAAACACCATTTACACAGAATAAATCTTCTTATATATTTTTAAAAGATAATTAATACTTGGCACAATCACTCTAAAAAAGCATTTTAAAAGACGTTTTCGCATTATTAATGTATAGAGAAACAATAAATTCGGACGCCGGAATAAATCTAATTAAAGAATGAAAGCAAAACTTAATGAAAGAAAAATTCTCTTTGTTTTAACCTCCTGCCTTAGCTATAACATTTTCGACGAAAGAAATAAGGGATTTTGTTTTCGGATTTCTATAAAAAGAGTGCTAATAAAATGCCTAGAATTCCATCTGAATGCGTACTTCTAGAAAGAAATTCCTAGTTCTTCTGACTTTAATTCTTCTTGGAGTGGAGCTTTTGAAGAATGCTTTAATTTATCATTAATAATTTTTTACTTATGTTTTTAGTCAGAATTTTGGTTTTTGTTTCCTCCTATTGATTTAAGTATGTTTCGAATTTTCTTATTGTTTTCATGAATGTGGATATTTTTCATAAAAGAAAGTTAAATGTTTTTAAATGATAATTTTTACATATTTTTATTGAATCTTGTTCAAAAAGAAGCAATTAGAAGAAGGTTATAAGAAGGTTATAACGTTTCCTGTCATTGTCCTCCAGCATATGTTAGGTAGCCAAAGCCAATAGACGAAACACATGTTAAGAAATATTAGGCCACGTACACAGTTTATTTGCTTACTACTCCTTTTTCGCGTGCAAAGGGAATCCTACTCAAAAATGAAGCCAAACATATTAAGGAAAATCTTTTTCATGCTGTTCTTTACAGCTTAATACATACCACGAATGGTTTGCTTTTTTTACATGTTTCCTAATTTCAGACCTTGGGCAATCAACAGTACTGCACTAAGAAGCATTACTTTTAAAGAAAAACCTCCATTTCTTTACCCCGATCTCTTACGCACTCAAACACGATTTGACTTACTATAACGGCAGCAACTGATAAGGATTTTAACTATATTTCATTGAATTTTTTCCCGCAAAATATTCTTTTCCGAAATGTCCAATATACTTAATTGTCAGACAAATAAGTAAGTTAAATTTTAAATGTGTATTAGCAGTTCTATTACACTGCTAATTTTCATTTCAATTTGGATTAGTCGGACTTGTTGGTTTCAAGTCTGGGCAATACATGGTGTCTTATGTTTCAGGAATAGGCTTCTCTCTTATATAAGTAACCACACTTTTAATTATAAGTGGATATTTGTGAAATATCTACTCACACATTTTTGTTGGAGTGTTAACCTATTAAATTCTTGAGTAGGATAGTACTGAAATATAAGTTTATAATTATGATCTCTAGAAATCTTTAGTTTGCTCTGGTTTTAAATAGCACTTTGTAATTATTAAAAGGGTGGCAGATAAATATAAATACTTTAAATATAATTTTATTCCTTCCTATGGGAACGTAATTATCTCTCTTAATACATGCTAGTAATAAGTAGGGGCCTAATCGTGGTAAAGTTGCAGGCAAGTACAGTTTTCAGAGACGGTATCGAAGATGTTCATGCAGTGTTCGTACTTGATTTTCAGCAAAGAATATGAAGAAAATAACTGACCCGTGTAATCTCTTATTAGCGATAATGTGAATAAACAGTTATTACAGAGTTATAGTGTGAATTCAGAGAAAAGGCTTGATAGACTATTATTTTTTGCAAACCTATTAATTCAATAATTTGCCGTTTGAAATTAGATCAAAGAGGCGAATAATATTAATTAAAATTGAGCGATGAAACGACCTTTTTAAATGGATTTCACTAGTGGATTTCATCTTTTAATATGCATATAATATATATATATATATATAAGGGGATTCACTACGGCATGATATGGAGGAAGCTTAGGTTACTCACAAAGGAAGCAGGATCACATATTAATGCAGGGCCGGAAATGTAATCGCAAGGCGGTAGAGAGATTTGTGGGAATCGGTAAGAAGTCCGTGAAGGAAACCATCACTCAGCAACCACCCACAGAGGCGGCAGGTGATATGTAACTGAAGACGAGGACACTAGCACTCTCCGAGCAGAAGAAGACAGTCATTTGAAGAGACAGTCATTTAGGGATGGGGCCCTTCCAACTTCGCACGAGGCATCAAAAACTGGTTTGATAGATGTAGTGGCACTCTCTGGTTTAAGAACTAGATGGTGACTCAAGTAATGGCCTCCTCTTTCTTCTAGTTCCTTTTTTGAGACATCCTGCATGATATTCTCTTTCTGCCATTCTTTAAAGATTAGCTCATAATCTTCAAATTTAATTTCTTCAGGCTTCTGGCAGTGCTAAACAATCTTCTTTCTGCTTCGTTTCTATTTGAAGGAATGTTCGGATTAACACAAGTCCATGGAAGACAAACACGGTAAAGCCGGTCTTCACTTCTCGTAAATTCTTTAAGGAAAAGTCATCGGCTAGTTCTTCTTCCATCTTAGACAACGTTTCAGCGGGATCATTAATTCCTATTGCTTCTAACCGTCATAAATCTGGAACGTTAAGTTCTCTCAGAGATAAATTAGTCATCAACGTAGCTGTGCCACTGCTCACGTAACCTTCGGATGAATTCTCTAACGCACCGCAAATTGTCCATCCAAGTTTTGTCTGAATTGCCGTTAGACCATTGTTCAGCGGCTTGATTCGTCCCGTTAGGTGTTGGCCATAAACATCGCAGCCAATTAAAATTTCTATTTCTGGACACCAAGTACCAATATGTGATATCCATAATCTATGTTTCTTAAGCTCTTTTAGAACAGACTCCTTTGGAATGTATGGAATTTTCCTACATATTTTTCCTTGGTTAAGGAATTTCGTTGTGAGAACAGATTTGTGACCATTACCCGGATCACTTAATTTAATTTTATATTTACTATGAGGTTTAGCTTCTATTTCTGCACCTCCAAATACCGTGTGGGTAATAGTTACTGTAGCGAAAGGCTTAAGACCAAGTTCATTCGCGGTGCTCTTCAAAATATAACTCCTTTAGTACCCACTGACCAATAAGCCCCTAACCTTCTTAATTTTCTTATTACCCTTAATTACCATTTCTAATGTTATGAGGGCTACTTCTTTTGAACGCTGCTCAATTGCGAGTGTGTTCTGGATATTCGCTGGGGGTTTACGTTTATCACTAATTTCTCTCGTGTTACCTATTTCAGGACAGAAAAGGTCTGTGTGAGGCTTTGAGCAGACATGACAGCGTACAAAAACTTTACAGATTTTGGCACGGTGGCAAAGCGTAAACGTTTCAGACAACAGTTCTTTTCCCTGACTTTATTTTTCTTCCACAGAGAACGATCTTGGCGACTACGCAGTCTTTACTTTCATACGACATACCACAGAACAAACATTTCTTTAGCAGCGATTAAACCAGTTGCAGTGGGGTACTTGTTTTCAATTTTCAGCATTTTCTCTTTAACTATCTCTTTTGGTATAATACTATGAAAGTCTGACCTGGCTAACTGTAATCTTTCTTCACCCGCTACTTCCCTCTTCAAAAAGTTCTTTAACAACTGAAAACTCGACTTCGGAAAACTCGCTTCACTCTCAGAATCTTCCTTTCCCCTATTATTATATCTCTGCCATGCTCTTAAAATATCATCAGGCAAGTAGGATTCTATCATGGAGTATAGCCAGGCTGAATTACTTTCTATATCAAGCCCCATGGATTCTAAAGACCTTAAATGTGCTTCTACCTTGGTAAATAAGTCACACAATGATAATCTGTCTTTACCTCTAGCTTGAACATTTGCTGTAATTAATTTTAAAAATTCCCTGACATACACTTCGATAAGAATATCTGTTATTACTAAAACATAGCCTCATCATTAAAATAAAAACATTTCTTTCACTCATCCAAGATACAGAGCAGTCCAGAAAACAAGAGACAAAACTTACTTACCCGGGTAGTGGGACGATGAATCGAAATCAATGCTGATGCATGGGAAATAAAAACTCGAAGTTGATTCATCTTATTATAGTATTATATCTACACTACAGCATAATACAATTATACTAAAATATGTGCATTATAACAATTTCCGGGACATATTTCTGTCTCCTAAAGTTTTGTAACATCTCAATCCGTTCACGTCACGAGGGCCTAACCGAGGAACCCCCTTTTTTCCCTAGTTCGATGACAGCCAACGCCATCTGCACCTCGCACATGAAATGAAGAGGAGATTTATTTTTAATGTTTGTAAGAAACTAATCAGTTTCACAACACTTCCACCTTTTTTGATTTTCAGAAGCAAAAGCAAAAATCAGATAATGGTATCATTAGTTCAGGAATACACTTCTAGAGGGTACAGTTTACGCACGGTGCGAATCAGTATGCCATTTCTACTTTTCACTTTTACAACTCTTAGACGTTTATCTCTGCTTGTACAAAGTTCTTGGACACGAGCGATTCACTCTCGCCAGCTAGTTCACTCTTTTAAGGTTTTCACAACCTATTAGCACGATGTCTAAAACTTTTAATTCACATCCCTTTTGTCTATGATTTTGTAATAACTGCCCAAGATACTCCTTGCGGAAACGGCTTCGAAATTGTTCTTGAAGCTCCTGGCAGAAACTCTGACGAGCCAAGAGTTCATTTCGATCTAAGGTATCCAAATCTGCTATACCTGAAACCTTAAAGTCTTGTATGAACATGGAAGGCGTTAATGATAGAAGATCCTCAGAGTCATTTGACACATAAGTAAGTGATCGACAGTTTATTATGGCTTCCACATCACAGATGATGGTGAATAACTCTTCGTAATTGATTGCAGCTTGTTCTAAGACTCTCACAATCAAATTCTTCGTTGTGCGGATTAGATGCTCCCACCATCCGCCCCACCAAGCAGCAGTGGGCAGAATGAACTTCCAAATGATGGGCTGCAAAGTTTCTTGAGCAATTTACACAGTCGACTTTTTACAGCAATACAGATGTACCTACGAAATTTGTGCCGTTGTCTTAGTAAACTATAGATGGCCGACCTCTTCTGGCTATGAACCGACGAAACGCTTGAATGAAGCATTCGGTACTTACGGATGTCACTAGCTCCAAATGCACACATCGTTAAACAACACATGTAAACAGCACTACTCAGGCTTTGTTTTTATTTTTGAGAATCAGAGAGCCACATAAATCTATGCCGGTAACTTTAAATGTGAAAGCATCTCGAACTCTGTCTAATGTTAACTGCATGTGTGCAGTAGTTGGAGGTTTAGCTGACAATCTTTACAACGGACGCCCTGTTTCACTACTGATCTAATTCGACGTCTTGCAACAACGACCTAGAATTCTTCTCTAATTATAACAGCTAATGCTTGTACGCTTGTTAATTTAACGCTAAGTATGAGAATGCTTTAAGTGGTAATCTCTAATTAAACGGTCAACAATATAAGGATAATAAAATCGGGTTAATAAAATCGGGTACCGGAATGCATAAGGATCATCTCGTTCGGAGATTTTCGTTTTTACTCTTCTTAAGCCACTCTGATCTCTTACGGTCAAAGACCATTCATGGAGTCCCCAGTCTCTGGAAAACTCTCCCCCTGAACAAGTGAAAGAAGTATGATTTTAGATTCCTGTATCTCGGAAGCAGACAGGAAAGGCTCTTTATTTACAATTCTCTTTCGACAATTTTTGATAAATCTCTTTATCCAACATAAAACTCTTAACACTTTCGAAAATTTAGAGAACTTCTAACACTACTTAACTTTATACGCTTTTGTAATTATACTAAGATTTATATTTAAATATATGCCTTTCCTGCGTTCTCAAAAAACTAAACTTTTATTTGGCTTAACCTCTAATTTTGGCCAGCTATCTCTAGGGCCTTTCAGCCAAACAGGCCCTCTCCACCAATTTTGTTCGGAAAACTGAAGAGGGGAACAACCAGGAGAAGTTAAATCAACTGGGTTAGAATAACCCGGTACATATGACTACTGATTTGCTTTAGTGAAAGTGCAAATTTCCTTCCCGCGATTGCCCACAAAAGTCCCCCAAGCATCATTTCTTTGAATCCAAGATATGGCCGTGTTGGAATCGGTCCAAAAATATTTTGGGATGTCATCTAATGTAAGAGATTCTGTCACCTATTTGGAAAGACGCACGCCCAAAAGACATGCCATAAGTTCTAGACGGGGAATTAATAAGTTCTTTTAAGGGTGCGACTCTTGATTTAGCCACTATAAAACTGACTAATGTTTCTTATTTAGTTTTATATCTCAAAAATATTACTGTGGCATAAGAATGCTGGCTAGCATCACAAAATACATGAAGTGCCCAGGAACTTCTATCTCCAAAACCTATACGTCGCGGTATTCTCAACTTATTGAAAATTTGTAATTTATTATACCACCTCGAAAATTTACTTTTGATACTATCTGGTAATGGAGTATCCCAATCTGCTTTTATCGCCCAAATTTCTTGTAGCAGTAACTTTGCAGGCAATCAAACAGGTGTCAAAAAACACAAAGGATCAAACATTGTCTGCGTTAACGACAAAAACCTCTCTTTTAGACAAATTGTCCGAAACCAATACAGTCTTAATTTCAATATAAAGTTTATCTTTTTTTCTGTCCCATATGATCCTTAAAACTGGTACAGAATTCTCCATTGTGGACTCAGTGCACAAAGCACTTTGGGCTAGTTCCATATCTTTTTCTGCTGGGTCATAGGCTCACATACATAAGTCCATTTTTACTTCAGCTAATATTTCAGTAGAATATTTCACAGCATTCCCAAGCTCCTTCTCGTTATCAACAAAAGTCACACAATTATCAACATAAAAGGATTTATTTAATATCTGAGCAATAGAACTGTGTACCTTTGGAACTTGTGCCAAACGAACTGAAATAACAGCCCCTAATAGAAAAGGGGTGGACTTTTCTCCAAAAACTACCCTTGTATGGCGGAAATCCTTCAGCACATTATCTTTCTCTCACCATAAAAATCTTAAAATGTCCCTATCTTCTTTCCGTAATTCAATCTGTAAAAATGCACGCCGGATATCAGAGGTTACGCCAATGCATTTTTCTCCAAATCTTAACAAAATCGACGGGATTTCCATTAAATTTGGTCCTTTTACTAAGTAATCATTAAGGGAGGGCGATCTATTAACTTTACATGATGCGTCAAAAACGGGTCTTTTCTTAGTCGAGACACTGTCTGGTTTAAATACTAGGTGATGCGGTAAATTGTGCCCCTTAGAATTCAGTTCATCGTCTGGTACTATTTCAATTGCACCCTTCTCCATCCATTCATTAAAAATTCTATCTTTATCCCCATAAAAGTCTTGAAAAGCTCGCAAAGCTTTTTTTTTTCTGAATTTATCCCGTAACTTTCTAATAAATACCTAGTTCGAGTTCCAGATTCTACAGCTTCTAGCAAATATTGGAACTTATCACAATCATCTAATTCCCTATCTTCATGTATCTTGTTAAACTGTGCCCAAAATGGCAAACAATTAATTAACTGAGAATCAAAAGGATTTATATTCAATTTAGGTAATTTATACCGTTTAAATTTAGAATTGCTACTGGCTTTGGAATTACTAAACACTGCGTCATTTGAAACTTTGTTTACATTTAGTAATTCACTAACATTTCTTTCAATTGTGATGAATTCATAAGAATATTCCTGGCAGCTTATAAACTTCGGTTTCTAGCTCATCTCCAGTGGCATTGCCCTTAATCAATAAATTTAGTATCTCTGAATCATAAGATTTTAACTCAGCAATTATCGTTTGCAACTTCACAATTTTATCTTTTAATACAGCTTTATCTGCTTGAACATCTTTACTAAGTTCGTTCTTTAGAACATTAACAGTTTTAGTGAAAGCACCCCGTGCCGTTGCACGCTTTTTTCTTTAGCATATCAACATTCATTTTTACTTAAACTCCACTCATATATTTTATCTTAAATCTTAAAGTAATCCTTAATCCTTAATTGGACTTCTTAGACATTAATTCGTTTTAAGTGAAAATTATCTTTATTCAAGAACATTAAACTTTTAATATATATATATTAAACTATTAATATATATATATTAAACTGAAAATGCTAAATATCTATTCCTATTCAACTTAAATATTAGCATACTTTCATTCAACAAAACGCATCTTCAGAAAATAAACATATTTCAAGTACTTCCGTTTTCGAAAGTATAAATAACTAGTTCTTTTTTAGAACAATACATCCTAATGGCGGACGCTAACTGTATTAAATTACGTAATTAATCAACTACTGTTGATCGAAATTGTCAGTATCCACTGACGTATGCAGGTCAATTTTCTTTAACTGATTTAAAAACAAGAACAAAATCCTAGCCGTGATGTTTCAGCTGGCAATCTTCTCTACAGAAAAACCACAATTCTATTTTCTTGACATCACATTTTATTCACATAAAACATTCAAAAGGGAAAATTAATGTTTAAATAACTTTTCTTCTACAGCCTCTCTTTTTATCTCATGGCTGTACGAATAAATTTATCCGTCCATCACACGGGTTCGAAAGCCAAAGTACCTACTGTTTTCAAAAAGAACAAAAATAATTCAAGGTTTTAATTTTTCTCTCTAGTAAAATCCCTGGAGCCCTCTAGTAATGGAAAGACACTTTAGAAGAACATCTAACACCAAGCATAAAGTTGAATGTGCTCAGATTAAAATGTCCAATAAATTTGTATAAAATTATTTCTAGCAATTTAGAAAATCGGAAAATAATATATAATAGAATTGGAATAAATATAGAGAAAAAATATAATAAAGGCGCACCCCAAGGGTCCGTTGGTCCTACTTTATGGAATTTGATTGCAGATACAGATTTAACCTTGAAATTTAATGAAGGAATAAAGATTCAAGCTTATGCTGATGATTTTGCATTATTTATCTTTGGAGGAAGCTGATTAGTTCCAGAGGAAAAAGCGAGAAAAGCTTTGGATGTTTTTTCCAAGTGGAGTGAAGAAAATATATTGAAAATTAGTGAAGATAAAATATCCATGATAAGTTTTCCAAAGAAATCGAAGCTAGCGTGTCCACTGATAGTATCATGGGAAGACAGGGATATTATTAGCAAACAGACTATAAAATATTTGGAATAGTTATGGACACAAACCTTAGCTGTACTCCACATTTTACAAATGTTAAGTTAAAGGTTTATTAATTGTTGTTATTAATTGTGGATAGGAGTTATTACCCTAGATCTGAAGGAAGACTTGGAAGTTCAGTCATATCTAGTGCAACATATGGAAAAAGATACAATTTATGGTGATTTTGTTGTCAGTCACTAAAATAGTCATATAAAAGAAGATAAATATTATTAACATCCTGCAAAAAGAAAGAATATAAATAACATGAGAAAGAATCATCCCACAATGACGTGATTTAAAGATTTTCACTGATGGCTCGGTGATGGACAAAAAAGCAGGAGCTGCCTTTGTGAGGCTTATTACAATGAATAGAAATGTGAAGGTAAGGGACACAGTCTTAATGAAAGAAATACAATTTTTGAGGCTAAAGAGGCTGAATTATCAATTTTTAAAAGCTTTGGAATGGACTAATATATGAATAAAAGAAACTGATTAGGCAATTTTGTATCAGTTTACATCGATCCTCAAAACGAATAGTGATACTCAAAGTGAAAGCCATAAATTCTGGAAAATGTCTTGCTAAAAAAGTAATTGAAGTAAGAAATAAAAAAATTGTAGAATTTATAGAAAAGCATAATTTTAAAATGAATTGGTTTAAAGGTCACGCAGGAGTGTTGGGGAGCTCCAGACAATACTGCGAAAGAAGCAACTAAGAGAAATAATATAGATATTTTTCTACCATCTCAATAGAATACATGAAAACATTACTGCAAAAATAATTAATGAAAAAATGGCATGAGCGATGGGATAATGATAACATTGGAAGAACATTATTTCGAATCTTTCCTTAAGTTAAGACAACAAGACTTTCTAGTGACGAAAGAATAAATCAAGCACTGACAAATTATGCAGAAAGTCCAGAATATTTAAAGAGACTTCACGGAAAGAAATTAAAATGTAAATGTGGTTGTGAAGCACAAAATGCAAACTTTATACCCTATCTGTGTGAATGCGAACAGACAATCTCTATCAGAGAAGAATATTTTTAAAATATTTCAAAAGAAAATATAAAGTGTTTACTTACGAAAAAAAAATACAGGTTAGGAATAACAAAAATTGTAAATAATCTAATTGGATATGTATATAAATTAAGATTATAAGATAAGTAGATTGATTATGTAGTAAATTTCTAAAATTGTAACTAAGTTGAATTATATATTTTTGATTACTTATGTAATTTAGCTAGAAAGAATATGTAATAAGCAATAATGTGTTTCATAATTATGAATTTAAGTTATTTGAAATTGATTAATTTATTGAATAATTGATTTAGTGTTTTAGAAAGATGGGAAATCTAGATTCACAAAATTGTTAAAATATTTAGTTGTGTCACATTTTATTCTATTAAGTTGAATTTATTCAGAATAAAGATCGAGGGGACCCTGTTGGCGAGGCTACAGAATCGTCATCGGAAGACACGAGTTAAGAGCGAACTGCCTAGGATTTTAATTTCGTTAATTAGTTTACTTGCTTCTTTGATTGTTTTATAGTTTCACCGGTTGCCAGTATCGAAGGTACGGGTTATAAGTTGAACTTACGTTTAGGTTTAAGTCCCTTTGAATATTGTGCGCTTCTGCTTGAAAGAAGTTGGTGTGTGAAAAGTTGTGCTTTCCACTTCTCCAAGTGCAGTGCTGAAACTTTGTACTGGAAGTTATAGACTGTTCTTGCAAATGTATACTTCAGTTGCAAACTCCTCTGACACTTGGATGAATATGTAGCCTGTTGCTAGGCGCTTCATACACATTAAGATGGAAGCATGTATTGTGGAACTGACTTTGGTTTCGTAACTAGAGAACACCAGTGTAACTGTTACTTGTGTCTATATATACCGTGGCATGGGTCTTGCTAATATGTTTGCTACAGATATAGACGTTGAACCATAAGCATTTATAATGCTTATGTCAAACAGTGTTCAGATGTTTTACTTTTTACTTTGCATTGGTAATTATCAGATTGCTGCTGCATAGGTTATGATTTTTAACAGTTGCTGTATGGAGGATTTTCTGTAATTGTGAGATCTATTATGTATGGAATCCAAGTAAGACCTGAAAGCCATGTCAGTCCTAGGTACTTGGGTATAATGATAATTTTAACTATATGTCCCTTCATTTCTAATCTGGGCTTACTTGTGAGTCTGTTGCCCTTTTTAAGGATTATGAGTGACGTAGACTTTCTTACGATAAAAAGGTTTCGGAAATGTGGAGTTAATGATTATGCATCTCGCATATGGAACTGCTGACTATAACAGGCGATCCGCTACGCGCCTGCACCTATTCCATAATATTAGGATTTACACTGGTGTGCAAAACTTAAGCAACAATGTAAAAATTTAGCAGATGGACATGAAATAAAAGAAAAGGAGGTCTGGAGATCAGCACAATGAACACGTAAATCAGTAGAAACGTCATGCGTATGCAAATATCAGTAACGAAACGTCAGAGGCGACGTGAGCTTACATGAAACGCGTGATGTCGGCGCGCGTAGCTCAAAAGTAGAATAAAAGGAAGGACAGAGACGCAAGTCAACATATTCGCTGCAAGTGCCAGTGAGTCAGTTCGTGAAATATGGCGAGAAGAAATCACCTGGACGACTTCACACGTGGAAGAATGATCGGAAAGCTGGAGGAGGGGCGTACTGTCCCCAGTGTAGTTGCAGATTTCGGAATCAACAAAAGTGTCATTTCACGCGATTCGAAAGCGTTCCAAACCACGGATACAGCTGTTAGAAAGGTTGGTGGTGCCTGCCCGAGGACGACGTCTGCAGGGGACGACCGATATATCGTCCTGCAGGCGAAAAGAGGCCGACAGCAGTCAGCAAGCGCCATTTCTCAGCAACTCTGTACAGCAACGGGGCAACAAGTGTCGCGGTTTACTGTGGTCAGAGGCCTTCACAAAGGGGGCCTATTCGCCCGCCGTCCTGAACGCTGCCTCCAGTTAAAAGTTGGCCACCGACGCCACCATTTACAGTGGTTCAGAGAGCACAAAAACTGAACAACGGATCAATGGAGTCGTTTCCTCTTTACGAATAAGAGTCGGTTCAGTAACAGAAGCGATTCTCAACGCATTTTGATTTGGAGAGGGGTTGGGACCCGGTTTTATCCCAGTAACATCAAGAAAAGACACCGTAACGGTGGTCCTGGAGTTCTTGTCTGGGAAGGCATTATGCTGAACGGGCGAACTGAGCTCCACGTTTTCGACAGAGGGTCTGTAACCGGGGATCGCTATTGTGAGGAGGTACTCCTTCGCCATGTGCATCTGTTCCGAGGTGCCATTGGCCCAGACTTAATTTTCATGGATGACAATGCACGGCCACATCGGACTCTTGCTGTTGAGGAGCTACTGGAAAGTAAAGATATCACTCGAATGGATTGGCCAGCGTACTCCCCAGATTTAAATCCCATCGAACTTGTGTGGGATACTTTGGGGAGACGCATTACAGCACGCTTACATCCTCCGGAGAACAACCAACAACTCAAACAGATGCTGATTGAGGAATGGGCACTCCTACCGCAAGAAATGTTGCACCAGCTGGTTCTGAGTATGCGGAGACGGTGCGAAGTAACCACTGCAGTGAGGGGAGTGCATATCCCATATTAAGGAACATCTGCTTGTTGTTCTTCCTCTTGGATAGACAATCATGAGTCACGATACTATGCGTTCAATAAAGCTTGTTTTTGTTTGATTCCATACAGTATGCGTTGTATTCCTTTTTCAGTTCCGATGCTTTCGTCATCCTTTACGTGCATAATACTCTCCTTCATTTCTGCATTTCATGTCTCTCAGTTGATTTCTCGTGGAGTTATGGCAAAAAACGCTGCAGTTGCTTAAGTTTTGCACACCAGTGTACATTACCGTAGTGATTCTCAACCTGTGGGGGCAAGAGCACGCTAGAGGGGGGCACGAGAATATCCAAGAGAAAATATTATTTAAAAAAATTGATTAACTGACTGAAAGGAAAGCACACATAGAAAACAAAATACATTTCGAGGTATTTAGTAATTAACTGTTTAAAGTAAAACAATTTCTAAATCAAAACTTACTTAATCAAAACATACCAAATTAAAAGCAAATTTAAGAATTATTAGTGACTTAGTTAGGCCTGTATTGCAAAGCAACGTTTTTCGAAGGAAGGCTTAATGTTCGAAATAGCCACTCTCATTTCTGTTTCTACATTAGCCGAGATCTATATTTTGTCTTCAAAGAAGCAACAGCAGAAAGTCCAGTTTCACAAAGGTAGAATGTTGAAAATGGTAATAGAATGCCAAATGTTACAGAAAAATAATCCTCTACTCTGACCAAAATTCAAATAGTGATTTATTACTAAACTGCCTTTTGGATTCGCCATTTGTGAACTCTATGAATGTTTTTCCCTATCAATTGCAAGTTCTTCGGGAGTCTTATGAAATGAATCTCTAACCCACTTGTAATTTGTTATCAGTTTGTCGTCAGCAAGAAAACACTTTTAAAATTTTTTGCCAGCATGGCTAAATGATTTTCAATGGTTACAAAAACAACTATTACATGTTCTTCTTCAGCCTTGTAAATGTTAGTACAATCATTCACATTTGGAAACATTGTTAGGTTTTTTGCTTTAAATTTCTGCTCCGCAATTCCAGTTTTCTACAAAAAGCAATAACTTTATCACTCGTATCTAACATATGTGTATTTGTTCCTTGGAATTCCAAATTCTAGTCATTTAATTTCTCGAATATGTCGACCAAGTAGCTCAATTTCATCAGAAATAAACCATCGTGAAAATTCTCGGCTTCCGTCTGTTTTTTCTTCTAGGAAAATGGCGATTTCTTCTCTTAATTCATAAACACGTTGAGGAATTTCCCACGTGATAACCATCTTGCCTTGCAATAAAATAGAAACGCTGAATGTGATGCACCCACGTCTTTACAAAGTGCGGAAAAGATTCTTGATTTCAGAGGTCTCATTTTAATATAATTTACTACGGTTACAACCGTAGTTAACACAATATCCAGACGAGAACTCACTTCTTTGGAAGCCAAAGCTTCTCTATGGATTATGCAATGTGTCCAGACACTCTGAGGCGATTTTTGTTTTACAACTGCTTGTATACTTTGGAATCTTTCGGACATTGAACGAGCACCATCGGTGCACATTCGGACGCAAGTTTTCTATTCTATGTTTGCCTTCTTCATAAAATCATTTAAAATAGCAAATAATGTGAGCGCTATTGCATTCAGTTTTCTTGGTTTTCAGAAAAGCACTGACATATTTTCACAAAATTGAACACAGGCAATGAAATGAGCATCTTTACATTCATTTATTACTATCTGTTGCTTCATCAAGCTGTATTGAAAACAATTTGTCATACACCGTCGAGAAAAGCTGACACTGTACATCTTCAGGTGTATCACCAATTCGACGAGCAACAGTATCATTTCAAAGCGGTATGGACTGCAATTGTTTTGGAAAGTTATCTCCAAACATAGTTTCTATAATCTCAATTGCTGCTGGCAAAATAAGCTCTTCACCAACGGTGTGAGGTTTTTTACATCCGGCTATTTTATACGAAACTTTCTAGGATGCAATTAAAGCGTTTTTATTCATAGACAAAGTTTTTTTAAAAAATGATTTTTGCTTCTCATATGATTTTAATTTTAATTCGAAGAATTCTCTGGGTTTGTTGACTTACTCAGTTTGAAGCGTTTCCAAATGTCGTTTAGGTTATTAGCTTTCATGCTGTCTGCGGCCAGCATTTTTGAGCAAATGATACACAGGGGCCTTCTTCTTCATTTACTTAAGTACTTGTAAACCCCAAATTTAAGTCTTCTTGAGAATATTTTCTTGATTTTATTTTCGGACAACGCTCGTCTGTGTACTTGTTGATGTTTGACTATCGTCTAATGGACGCTTACGCCCCCATCAAAAATTATCCATGAGTCTGTATAAATCTGCTGCCGTGAATATTTAATATGGTAATTGTAATTAACACGAAAACATATATAACATACGATAGATTCGATAGCAATCGACTAGAAGGAGAATTGAAACTGGCGTTATCGAACATGTTCCTTCTTTCTATGAGAAAACATTTGCTCTGTGCATGCTCAAAACGACTTCCGCAAACCATATTACTTAATTTTTCTCTTTTCTTTAGTGATGCTTCTGTTTTATTTCTTTTATTGTACCAAAAAAATATTTTCCCAGTTTCTAAATTTAGTAGACCTCGTCTAGGTTAATTTTCGTTAAAGAATTTTTGTACTTTTATATTCTTTTAACGTTATCTCTCTGTTTGGTTTCATTTCAAATATAACATTTAAATTTTCCCTACTTACATTCGCTTCACCTGTTCACCGACCGATTGGCAAAATGCCAGATGTGGTTTCTCGCCAACATTGTCTCGCGTTTAAATCTTGTTTCGGCAGTCAGTTAAATATAAATTAAAAACAGAAATCAAAATACTCAATATATATGATTGTTGTATACATTTTATTGTATGGGGGGCCGCGATGAAAATTATGAATGAAAACTGGGCCGCAAATAATGAAACGTTGAGAAACGCTGCATTACCGTATCAAAGGTTATGTGAAACGAATTCCTTTGGCAGACGTGCTATGAATCGAGTAGGAAAAGATGGAGCTTCGTCATACAGAAGATACGCAACTTGTCGGTAAAAACGAATCGCTGCTTAATTTTATTTTTCCCAAACCATTAACTAGAGGATCCTGAGTTTAAACCATTTGCACTCATTCCATGAGTAGCACGCAGAACAACAGATGATTATCTACAGGGAGTTGGTTTTGCTCATTAGTTGTCTACAGAAGTATTTGGCGGACCCCGTTTAACCGTCATATTCGCAGAAGCAGATTCCTCCAGGAAAGTTTGCTACAATGCACAAAGCTCTCAGTCACAGACGCTGGATAACCTCATCCTACGTGAACATGTGTAGCCAGTATGCTATCAATGTTTGTTAAGGCATTGTATGGACCACTTAATAGACCAATATGTGTTGCCTGCTTATGTTAACAGACGGTGTTATAATACTTGTTCGTAGATAGTCTTACCAACAACAATTGATTAACCAAAAACAACTGAATGATCCAACAGTCACTGCACCATGATATAAGGTTCCAGAAGGATGGAACCCCAACCGATTTCACCTGTCATATTCCGTAGTACATGAATGTTTCATTTGGACAGCAGTGGACTGTGCAGGGTGACATCATTTTTTTTCGTGAAACGTCTGGTATAAGATATAACAGTGGATAGTGAGAAGAATCTTGTCACACGTATCCGCGTAGCTGCCGAGGCCGCCCGATATACGTCTGGAGTATTTCGAAAGTCTATGGTGCTATCCGACAACGATGTCAAATTTGTGCTGCAGATGGTTAAGTAAACTTTAATAAGCTTCTGTAACCTCTCTTAATATCGGAATTGCTACTGTTTGGTGAGTGATATTCTTAACTTATGTGTTGCTCTTCCATTTTTTAGTTCTTTGCACACTTGCACATGACGATCACATACTTGCCCTTCAATTACTGTGATTCCGATTTCTTTTACTCAGAATTTTGTATAATCGGTAACGAATCATCTCAGAGTACAAACTTATGCGAAATGAAATAATGTAGGGTAATCAACTCAAGGCGAGGGTAATCAATAGTTGAAAGTTAAAGTGATTGAAGAAAATGTTACGTATTAGCAGCAGTCTAGAAATGCATTTTAAGATTTACTTTTGTACTACTACTGTTTCCAGAATTTTAAACATTTCTTGATATTTAAATTAATATTTGAATTCTTTTAGATCACTCTGATCAGCATTTAATTTTATATGTGTACATGTATATACATACATATTTTCAGGATGTTTTAAAGCGAATAACCCTTTTCATATAATTCTATTTAATAATGAGAATAAGTTAAATTTACAGAAGAAATTATAAACTATTAAGTAAATGTTCCACACGGCAGAGTTATAAACATCCTATCTGCACTTCACCTTCTTCAGCACCTGCTTCAGACAGCGTGAATAGAATATTTGACAACTTCATGACAATCTTTTTAAAATGCACATTCGCTATGTTCATATATAAATAATGACTATCAAATGAATACCTTCGGAACATAAAAAATGCGTAAATAAAAATATTAATTTTAACTTGCTTTAGCTCCTTAGTTTTCCATTTTAAGTGTTCTATTCCCCCTCTCTCCTAATATAGTAAATACTAGTAAAAGGTATCTTCAAACTACTTCATTTCAAAATAAAACCATGTCATACGATTACTGCGTAAGATTCGTAATGGCTTCAGCCGTATAGGCTTCAGCCAATATTAATTTCAAATTCGGGACTCAAAATTAATATTGCGCCAATGGGAACAAATCTGAACTAAAATTTAAAAATTCTGAATAAAACCTTTACCTTGGACTCGTCGCATTCTCTCTCCCATTTCGCTGATGCCCACTTGCTAACACTCGTTACTCCGTGGGTCTGCAAAGATAATGCTTCCAAAATGTAAAAAGCACCGATACAGATCTTGAAGAACAGACGCTTACTGCGTTAATTTATCTGCATTGGCTTAAAAATGTTATTCAACGAACATAAAGCAATATTAGATCGGCGGTGATTGTAGCTTCTTCTTTATGGATATGTATTTCAAGAACTGATAAATTATTAGACATCCCCCCCATTATTGCAATTAAACGAAATAACACACATGCAATTAATAAGCACACACACGCAATTAAACAAAAAATAGCTAAAAATTACAAGCAAATTAAGAAAAGAAGAAATAACTTTAAAACAATGTCAAATTAAACAATGTGCTAATAACTGCATTTAGTAACCGTTGTTCCAAAAAGGTATGCTTATTTCAGGAACACACGAGTCTTGATTTAACTTAAAGCACGACTCCACTGAAGAAAATATGCAACAATTTTTTTTTACATTTCATGAATTTCATTCAATTATACTTTTCTCTTACATTTCAGTTTACTGAAATCTGGATGATCTGAGAAGGATTTGCTGCATATGTCTGTGTGTGTATGTGTAATTAAATGCAGAATAAACAGAAGTTCAAAAATTGATCCAATTGCTCGCTCATACAGCAACCAGTGGTGTTAATAATGAAAAATAAAATGAGAATTGCATTTAAAAATTCATAACATATTCAACTTAGAATAAATCTCATGCAAAAACCAGAAAACCAGAAACACAGTGGCAAACTGCAAGAAATAGGGGTGAAAATATGTCAAAACCAAACATGATACTTGAAGTTTACTCCTTATTAAAGACAACTTATTACAAATTTACACCATCATCAGGGGGTATGGTGCAATGAATTTCTAAGACTATTTTTAAATTTTAAACTTTAATTTGTTCAGAAACCGGTTGTTTAATTTACTTGTTTTGATGCACCAATCCCCTGATGGAGATGGGGCGAGAGATGTAAGTTTCATATATCATTTTGGGTTTGGGGATGTGTTGCGCCGTATTTCCCGCAGGTTGCTACTGTGGATCCTTTTTTTTTGTTATCGTACGTGATTTATTTTGAGTTGAATATGTGGTGAATTTTAAAGGTTTTTTTTTTGTTTCCTATATATATATATATAGCTTTGTTTGGACAACTATTTTTCCCAAATTTTTAAAATAATCTTTGTACAGGAAGTTAGAAGCAGAAATCATCTAATATGAAGCAAGAATAATGCATTTAAAATACTATAGTCAACAACGTTAATTACCAACAAATATAAATACTACTGATAAATTCGCAAAGGATTCTTCAAAGTTTCTGCTATTTCAGAAAATCCTCTTTTCCCTTTCTAAACAAATGCTGAATCATGAATCCCCGACGCATCACTTTCATAAGCACTTTGCACCAGGGATATAATTAAAGATTAAATTTTCGCTTTTACAAACTAAAAGGAGACTTATTAGCTCATTAAGAGCTTTTATTCAATTATATTCGAGAAATAAGGGTTGATGACATATATGAAGCTATCAAAAGATTGTCAGCTCTGGTTAAGTTAAACATTAGATACTTGGGGATATTGATAGTTTTAATTATTATCAAGAACCACTGAGCTGTGATCATCGGCTCTGAGGTACCCGCAAATATGTTTCATCTTGGAATGCTAATTAATTGCTCAGTCAGGAAGTGTTATGTCTCGAATTACAGTTCTCCACTTGATTTTACTATCCAGTTTATAGCAATGCAGATGCATTCTTTCTTCGTAATTGGAAACTGGATAAATTTACTTGATGGATGTAAAGATTTACGCGTTTCTGAGGATAAATTAAATTTTTGAAGTATGCAATGGTTTCATTTGTTAATATTTCCTAAAGATTCTTCTCAAATATCATATTATTAAGGTAGACGCACTTACCAGAAAATTATGATGTTAATACTTTAGCTTATTTTAAACTCTATCTCATTAAAGACAGATACAGGTAATTTTGAATAAGTAAACACATGATTATTAACTTATGGTTTTAACGGTATTAAACAGTTTTCTCTTATGTCTAGACAGAAATTATTCAAAGAAAGATTTTCTTTCAACTCGTAAATATGTCTTGAAATCACTTGTTTAGTTACTTAAAATTCTATAAACAGGTCAATGTGTTTCCACATGATTTAATATGACTACGGCGGATATTTTGCCTTAGCAAATAATGCCATTTCCAAATTTTACATGTAAAAATGTCCCTAGATTAGAACATGTGATGTAAAGTAAACGATATAGGAAAGAGAACATAAGAAGCCTTTCCGAAAAGCGGAAAAATATTTGAGAATCAGTTACTTGCAAATAATATAAAATAAAATATTCCAGGAAGTATTTTTATAAATTTGGTACTTTCTGCATGTAAGTGAGATCAACTGACCAAGAAAGACATTTTCAATGCAGACTTCCTGAAGCTTTAAACGAACTATCCGTGCTCAATTCCATTGGCATTCTGAAAATAGGGATTGTGTTCAATAGATGTATGACATGAATACCGCAAATATACTATTTCGCCATTGAAATTTTCAATGCTATTTGCGCAATTCTATGTAATACATCTATCTATGTGTCTATATTTCAATTACAGTTATCATCTTACATATATCCTTATAAGAGCATGTTTTTTTCAAAGTGGGGACATCTTAAAAATATATTTTTATGATGTTATTTAAAGTAATAATAATCATTATTTTAAAATTTATATCTCTATCCAGAAATATATTCACTTTGCCCCCCTCCCAAAAAAGTGCGGGAACAGTTCGATATCTTCCGTTCTACTGCGCCGATTGACGAAATTTAACTTGAGTTTTTTATGTCTCAAAAGAGTGATAGAACTGCTCTAACATAAGTGTTTTACCTCAAAATCCGGCATTTTCTGAAATTACATAGGGATTACTTTCGCTATTTCGATTCTACCACTCAAATTACGCCAAAGAGCTAAGTTTTGCAAAATTCGCATAAATAGTTTTAGAGTGTATAAAACAGAATTTTGCTAGAATCAAATACATTTTCATTCAGCCACTCATCAACAGTGAGCAGAAGAACAACAATTAGATGAAGATAAAGTAGCAAGAATGGCCATACAAAGCAAGAATAGGAGGTAGAACTCCAATATGTTGACAAGCTCTTAAACTGCCTATAATAATAACTGACCTTGAATTTACTGACGTCATGGATTTGCAAAATGTTTACCACTTTACTTGAAAAACGTTAACAAGGTTCTTAGCATATTTATATTAGACAGCATATTTCTCCTGGTAAAAATCTGTATCATGATGCTCATTTTAATTAATCCCTAGTTTAAAACTCTACGTTGTGTGTGATTCCATACTTCCGTATTAGGCGGGAGATGACGGTGGTGGTTAAAAGCCGCTCAAAGAGGAATATATTAGTACGTGTCACATGACGCAATGCCCTTGGGATTCCAGCCCACAGGCGGCCGACTTTGAAACTGATCTCTCTCTCTTACGCAAACTTCGCTGACTTGACTTCCCAGGATCATCATCACCGGAAAAATGGAAACCGAAAAGATTGTGAAAGCATACTGAAGCCGTTATGTGGCCATAGTTCTATCCACTAGCATGGCTTGCCCCACCACCTTTTGGGGTAGCAAAGACAGCCCGTTTGGGATCGTACCAACTGGATCCGGTATTTTATACTGCAGAGCCGAGACTATGAATATAACAATAAACTGAACGTAGGATCCCCGGGGGAAGTTGTCAGTATGAGGTATCTTTGTGTCTTATCTGTTATATAAGAAAAATAATTCATTTCAAACTTCCGAAAATATCGTACTTTCGGGTACTCGTGTACGATAAAAACAGGGATATAGAAAAACAACAGTTTTGCGGTACCATGTATAAATTAAAATCTGGCAGGATGAATGTTTGATAATTCTTGTTTTCTGTGCATTAATTAGCACGGATAATCAGAAGTACACTACATAAAATAACATGAAGTAAGTATTATTATATAATAATATAAATTTAATAACACATGATGGTGCCATATATTGAAGGGTACAATACTATAGAACAAACATATTTTAGTGCATAATGCTACATCCTACAATATCACAGTGTCTCCGCAATCCTCAGTAAGATAATAAAGTTGCAACAAATCACAAAAAGCTCGCAGAGTTGACAGTTTTGAAAATTTCAGAGAAGTATGTCACCGACCATAATCTAATGTTAGTAATTTACTTAGTTCCTGCACCGATGGTGCGCCTTCCATGATTGGGAAAAAGGAATAATTCGTTGCTTTATTATAAAAGGAAAACTTTAACTTTAAAAACCTGATATCATTTCATTGCATTTTGCATCAGCAAAATGCCCATTTTGCAGGGGAAGTTTTTCTTTTGTAGTGCTCCATTCATGTGTACTTATAAATTCTATTTATGTGCCCTTGTGTAATTTTAGTTTATATATGCTTCTGATATACACATTTTGTTTGTCATAATAGCTTTGATTTTTGGTTTCTTTCTTCTGTCGTTCAACATAGCATATGTATCTATCTTATCCGTATGATTTCATGCATCCTCTTTCATTTATGTAATGTCCTTGTTAACTACCTTCTTCCGAATTAGGTATATGATGTTACTGCAAACTATGTTAGCAATTAATATAACCCTATACAAGCCCAAGCAACACATCAATCACAAAGCCTCTTCTGATGCACAATATAGTAATACTCTGACGAATTAAATTCATAAATTCTGTATGGCTAGCTTCCTGACTGGAAGCCAATTCTTGCGGCTTTCAGTTTAATGCTTTATTGAATATTATGTTTATTATTCCATCTAGTTCAATCGAAATACTATAATTTCCATCTGTTGTATTTAGATAATCGCAGTGCAAACAGCTATGCCAAACAGTCTGCATAAGTTCAAAGTTCTCATTATCCAATATGACTACAACTAAAAAATAAGCTGTTCAATAATTATTTAATTATTTCGAACATGGAAACAATTCAGAGGGAATTAAAATATGCTCCCAAAAAGTATAATATAATGTTTTATGGAAAACATTCGTAATTACAGAGGAAGTGGAAGGATAATGAAAGAAAAATAATGCAAATAAATGCAAACAAAATTTGCAAAATAGTCATATAAGTATTCCTGTATTTAACAGACATCCATGATATCAATTAAATTTTGTTGATGTACTGTGCTTAATGGAAGATCAAAAGTAAGAAATGTACTGTAAATGATAAAAAATAACAAATGTACTGTAAATGATAAAAAATAAGAAATGTACTGTAAATGATAAAAAATAAGAAAGGTACTGCAAATGATCAAAAATAAGAAATGTACGCATGTACTGTATCAAAAATAAGAATGTAGGATAATGTTTACACGCTAAGAAACTTCAGGTAACATGTAATGCAATTTGGATTAACCCTGTAGATACAAAGTAAACTGACTTAAGAAAAAGAAATTTATACGAATTTTTCAAATGAAGAATTCTTATATATATTTCATTCACCAGTGTTAACAACTAGAAATATAGTAAAATACATTTAAGGCTCCACGTGGCGTTTCAATAAAATGTTTAAAAACTATTCGAAAAAGGAAAGACTGCTATATAAACACATCTGATGAGGAAGACTAGGAATCTGCATCTCATGCCTTAATAATTCCATCTCAGAAGTAAAAAGACAAGAATAACTCAAAAGGCCCAGGAAGTATAGACACAAAATAAAACAAAAGACTCATTGAAAAAAGTTAAGATTCATAAATGTATTAAAATATTACGACGAGCATATTTTCTAGAGTACAGAAGAATATCGGAATTTCAAGAAATTTTAAATAAACATTGCTCAATTGACCGCGAAAATGGATCTTCAGTATTAGGATGTATTTAGATGTTAGAGCTGATTGACAAGTTCTGATACGGCCTTTTTGTTTTCGGTAACTACCTTAGATGAAGATGTCTAAAGTTATAAGTTGACAAGACGTGAATTACAGTATTTGGGTCCAGACGAGAGGAAGAACCTAGGGCGTTTCATCGGAACAAACGAAAAAGAAACCTTTGTAAAAATGCGACAGGACATGCTTTCTGTATCAAGCAATGTAAGGAGTTGAATAAAAAGCACTAGGTGTATTTATCAGGCACGTAATAGTCAACCAAATAGCCGTACTAAAGCATTTCAGTAGTAGAGATGATTAAAAGGTTACTGCTGGAAGTAACCCATTTAGGTCATTGAGGTTTAGATGTTCTCTATTTTAAACCTGTATTGGTAGGTAGGATATACTATAACAATTAACCAAACATCCCTAAAAGAAATTCGTGAAGAGCCATCAAGAAAAAAAGAAAGGATTTCATCAAGTAACAGTGATTTTTGCTTCAGAACAAAGTCTGTCGTATGTTGTCCCTATAATAGTCGCCATGCTGTCATGAAATCAATGCAGTAGTATTATAATATTTTCCATATAGCCGATATAAATTTCCATGTGATGTTTACGCATTCTCAGAACTGTAAAGATAATTGCAGTTGAAAACGATTCCATTTAGAGAAAGAATGTAAAACGCCGCCGTTTTACTGACAAGGAAATGTCATACGATAGCCTCTTTTATGTTTTGTATCATTCATAATGATGTAATGTGAAGTATTATACTTTAAAATGAGAAAAAAAGCATATATAACGTCAAAATTAATATGTGATTCTAAGAATAAGTACTAGTCCTAAAATTTGCTTAAACAACCTGCGTATATTAATAACATATTAGGCAAGTATTATATATGTGCAATGGAAGATTGAGAGATCTAAAACTTTATTTATGAACGTCCTTGCTCCATAGTCTGCTACGTTATTTATGTTAGTCTGCTATGTCTATTAAAGGGCATATACCAAAAAATTAAAGTTATATTTAATTTATAGAAATGGCTTATCTCTTAATTCTTTTCTTCCGATTTTTGACAGTAAAATTTTATATAACTTGATTGACTCCAATCAGATGTCATGCATTTGCGTCAAATATATTGCTTTCTCCTTTAAAATTTTGTTTTTGTACAGTGCTGGCCACCCAAATTGCAGCACCAAGAAAGACAAGAGATACCATAACGAAATTTATTTAGTAGATAACATGTTGACCAAGTATCAAATGATTAAATTTATAGACTTCTGTGAAGTGTGGTTCCTTCCAGAATCAGTAGCCAGAGTAGCCGCAATTGTTGGAGATCACCGCAGCCACACACCTCGCCACTGATTCAAAGAGCCTTTGGATGTGTTCTTGGGGTACAGCAGACCAAGCAGCTTCCACACGTTGCCAAAGTTGATCTGGTGTACCAGCTCGGGATGTAATCTGGGTCAATCGTTCAGCAACCACAAACCACATGTTTTCTATCGACGAAATATCCGGAGAGCGAGCCGGCCAGGCAAGCAATTCAATGTGGCAATTCACGAAGAACCCTTAGACAATGCGTGCCACGTGTGGTCGCGCATTATCCTGTTGAAATATGGCTGTGGGCAAGCCCTGAAGGTAAGGAAGAACAACTGGGTCCAACACCTCGGAGACGTAGCGCTCGCTGTTTAAAGTACCGGCAATGCGTACTACAGGAGTGCGAGAGTGATATTCAATACCGCCCCATACCATAATACCCGGTGCAGGACTAGTGTGTTGGTGCATAAGGCAGTTGTTCAGCATCCTCTCTCCACGGTATCTCCAGACTCGAATCCGACCATCGTGGTGTTGCAGACAATTTCATTCCATTCTGCCGTCCACATCCTTCTTTCATTGCACCATTGGCGGCGGAGACGTCTGCGGTTCTGCGTCAAGGGTAGACGAAGCAATGGACGTCTTGCGAACAGACCACTTTGCTGTAAACGGCGTCGAATGTTACGCGCAGGCACTGGATGATGCGTTACAGACTGAATGTGTTGTGCTATGGTTTGTGATGTGATTGAGCAATACGTCACTACCATTCGCACAATGTTCCTGTCATCACGTGAAGTGGTGCACTGCGGTGGATGCGATCGAACACGTCGGTCCGTCGTACCCTCATGCATCCAACGGTCAGATATCCGCACTACAGCTGTTTGGTTTCGTCCAACACGACTACCGATTTTCCTAAAAGGTAATCCACACTCTCGGTGGCCACTATTCTTCCTCTGCCGAACTCAGATACTTGATCAAACGATGATCGCTGTTTACTACGAGACATAATTGATCGTTTTCTTGAAAAAAACCGCAAGAAAAATCTAATTGCCGAACTTGAAATCCTCGAAAACTCCAAGCCTTAAATAGCGCTTTGAAGTAGCGCCACAGCCGCGCGTGATGTGGGTCTGCGCTGAAAATTCTAATCGATTTCATATCTCACCTCCGCTAATGCATGTTGTAAATTTCATGTTATTTGCATGGTTCCTTCAGGGTGTTGCATTTACGGTGGCCAGCAGTGTATATTGTGCCCTTTTTCCCACTCAGATCTATAGTTCTAAAATATTCTGTCTCTGATGATGTAGAAAGCTATTTCTGCCTCATATTACATTACTGTCTTGCTATCTTCAGACATCCAGAGCTCGATTAGCGGAAAATAAAAAAGGCTAAGAAAGCTCTCAAGTAATTACATGTATTAACGCTAATGTTGATAATATTTAGGCCTTTTCTGAAGCTTATTACTCCTGCCTATTACGATGTGCATTGCTCAATCTCACGTAACGTTTATTCTCTAACGTGCATATACGTCACGTTTTGTAAACCACTAGTCTGTAAATAGTACATAAATATTTCTGTGAAATATTATTTTGCTGCTTGCATATATTCTGTAAGTTCCTATAATATCTGGCACAGTATGTGACTCTATGAAACTGATATAAATAATCCTTTAAATAATGCTGTGCAAATTCTAAGATTATTATATATTGTTCACTGGTAGCAACATAGAATTCAAATGTATTTCCTTCAGGGGCACTGTATGATATGTAATGTCCTCCGAGCCTTAGCGGTGGTGAGAGTTCTCTTTCACCCTCCAGAGAAAACACAATTTCATTTTAAGCATAATAGCAGGCCTGTTGTCTTGATTGTGTGTAAAGTTGAGTAGAGTAGCTTCTTACGCAGTTAATATATCTACCATAATTCTATTTGCCATAATGCAGCAGACTACTATTACTACTCGCCGCTGAGCAGGCTCCCGACGAAGGTTATTCTCCAAACGGGAATTTGCACCTACTCATCGGAGTTGATCTACTTCAGGGCAAATCCTAGCCAAGGGCAGGGATGACAGTGCAGACAGCATTATTGTGTTACTAATAAATAATAATAATAATAAAAACATGAGCAAACAAGGCTCTTGAAGAACGTACAATTTTTCAGCAAAAAGATATTATTAAGGTGTTGTACTACTAATAAACAGAGTGATGCAATACATAAAGTGGAGACAGGGCATGTGCTATGTAATATAAATGCACGTTATTATAGACAATAAAAATGCAAATTTCAATTCCTGATGTACTTCTGGTTTACATAAAATGCAAGTTGAAATTAAGAATGAGATGATGCCACTAGTGAAATGACATGAGCATACAAGGATCTTGAAGAAAGAATATGTTTTCAATGTAGAAACATCATTGTGGTTTATATTACAATTAATCATAGTATTCTATTGCAAAAGGTGAAGGCACATTACTTTTAGACAACGATACAGATCTAGTTAAAAATGCAGTTAAATGTAAATATAAAAATGTTAACATTCATTCATAAGGCATAAGTTCGAATCATTTAAAGCCTAGTATTCACTTCAAAGTGTACAATTGCATTTTAAGCCAAATATTACATTCGTTTACCTTACAAGTATATAACGAAATTGCTATACAGAATGGGAATAGGGGTACTACGTATACTAAATATTCAAAATATGCTGGGCTGCAAAGAGGATAAGAGCTATGAAGCGCAATGCTATAGTTAGCTGTCTTCATATATAGATAAAAATATAAAAATGCGCACTGTTATAGACAATATAAATGCAAAATTCAATTCCCAATATACTTCTGGGTTACACAAAATGCTTATTAAAGTTAAGAATGAATTGATACCGATAGTGAAAGAACATGAGCATACAAGGCTCTTGAAGAGACTACATGTTTCCATGGAGTTGTTTTACAATTAATCAGAGTATTGTATTATATAAGGTGAAGGCGCATTGTTGGAGACACTGATATGCATCTAGATAAAAGTGGAATTAAATGTAAATATAATAATGCTAACATTCATTTATAAAGTTCAAATCATTTAAAGCGTACATTTGACTTCAAAGTATGCATTTAAATTTTAAGGCATATTTTACGATCGTATAACCTTACAAGTATATATTTAAAATTGATTTACAGAATGGGTATAATAATAACACATATACTAAACGAGAAAATATGCTGGGCTGCAGAAAGGATAAGAGGTGCAAAGAATAATAAAATGGTTACCTATCTTACAAATGGATAGATGTGGAGCTAATGGCGTGACTGCGTAACATTCATATGGGCTGCTGTGCAATAGCTCATGATATGTTCAAGTTTGTTCAATGCTGTCCTATTTTCTAGACTCTAGCTGTCCATACAGGCCAGTGCTCATGAGGAGATTTACACAAGTGGAAGCCCCCGGTATTTCCGCATTCAAACGCAAAGTGGTCAGAATCACCTTCACCACACACTCACAGTTATTAAAATTACTGAGTTTAAAGCGATGCAAGTATGATGGAAAAGGCGCACGTCCAGTGAGGAACTGTGTGAGAAACGATGAGTTACTCCTTATTTCTACGCTGACTTTTCCTAAGTGCCGATACAGCTTTCTTCCCGTGTTTGCCATATCCCAGCACGATTGCCATTTAGATATTAGTTGTGTCCACGTCTTTCATTTCAGGAAGGAAACAGGAAATGCCATAGTCTGCTCCCTACTTGACACATTATTAGATGCCTCTTTTGCTAACATATCAGCGCGTTCATTGCCCTGGATTCCTGTGTGGGTGGGCACGCAGAATAAGATAGGTTTAGGACCCAGATGTCTTTTCAGCAGCATTCTCTGTGTACTTTGAACTAAAGGATTTCTGCTGTGAGTTCCTGCTATTGCAGCGAGACTTGAAGTTGAATGACTATATATGATAGTGTTACATTTAGAATGTTGGAGAGCATAGCGAATGGCTGCTTGCAGAGCAGTCAATTCCGCCTGGAATACAGAATTTTGTGCTGTCAGACGTTTTTTCCAGCTATGAGTTATATCACTCTTTATCATTACGCAGTAGCTGCTTCCCGTACCCAGTTCCGTGTTCGAGCGATCCGTATACACGGCTATATCATACTCTTCGTGCAGAGATCAGTCTTTCTGGGTCAAAGCTCGGCGGGTGGTACCAATTAATTGCATTGTGTTTTTCGTAGTCTGTATGTATGTAAATTTTATCCCATAGCCTAGACGAAGTGTTCATCCGAATGATGTGTGTTAACGCCGCCTTTTTTTCAGCTATCAGGTCTATCGGTGTATTCCGGCTATGACTTGTAGTGCTGTAGTCGGTATGGTTCTATAAGCTCTACATATCAAGAGCTGCTGTCGCAGCATAGATAGGAGATTGCGCTTCATTTGTTCAGTTAGGTTTGTGGTCCATACAGATGAGCCATATAGAACCACCTTCTTTGTTATTTTCTTATACCAGAGTTTAAGAAGTTTTGTAGGCACTCCCGTTTGAGTGAGGTAGTGCGCTTCATTGCATTTGTGAGAGTGCTCACCCTCTGTTTCAGGTCTTTCACACGTGGCATCCAAGACAACCTATTATTTATAGTCAGTCCGAGGTATTTCAGTTTCTGGACTAGTTTTATTCGTAAGCCTTGAAGTCTGAGGCTGGAATTTTTCTTTAGGGCGCTTTTGACAGTCACCATTGCCTGTGTTTTAGCAACTGAAATTGTTAGTTTGTGTTCCTTGCTCCATTTACCAAAGATATTAAGACAGGCTTATGCTCTGTTAGTTACATCATTTCTGCCTGCAACTACAAGTAGGAAATCGTCTGCATAAGCAATGAGCCTGGTCTGTTCGAGGTTTTGAAAGCAGTCAAACACTGACCACAAGGTTCCATAGAATAGGACAAAGACAGGATCCTTGAGGGCAGGCCTGTGTAATGGTCTTTGTGACAACAGCCTTGTTCATAGTAATTTGCACTCTCCTATCTTGAAGGTAGCTACGGACAATGTCAGTTAATGTACCAGGGCATCCTATAGACACCGAACTGTGGATCATATCTGGCCACCGCAGCGTGTCAAAAGCACCTTTTATATTAAGAGATATGACTATGCTGTGTATGTCCAATTTTCTGTCGTTGACTAAAGTTGTTATAACATCATGAAGAGCTCAGTGGATTTGCCAGGCCTAAAGCCATATTGCTGTTGGTGCATGATTTTTTGTGTGGCTAGATAATAATTAAGTCTAGTCAGAATCACTCTCCCGAAAACTTTACCGAGTGCAGGAAGAAGGCAGACTGGACGATAAGAAGTTGGGACATTCGGATTTTTTTCCATTTTTCAGAAACAAGGCCACTTTTGCTGTTTTACTGCTTTTCGGGAAGCGTTTAAGCTTCCAGCAAGTCGCACCAGTGCTTTCATAAGCTCAGGGATTTTTTTCTGGAGGACCTTTATAATGATGTTTTCCACCCCATCTGGACCTGGAGCTTTCTTTGGAGCTAGGCCGTGAATGAATCTTGTTAGCTCTGCTTCAGTCGAGGAGCATTCTGTGCCAAATCTTTTACTCCGGTCCTTCACCTCAAATTGAGACCCGACTTCTGTCTGTCTCTCGGAGTCATCTTCGGCAAGCTCACCCTGAAAGATGGTTTCTAGTGCATGCTGTACTACTTCTGTACTGGAACTTGCTGTGGACAAGCAGCAATACTGTTGCGAAAAATTCGGCGGTTGCGCCTGTATGTAAGCTTTCCGGCATAGCACTAGGGTTGCCATAAAATAGTGTATGGTAGGGTTGCCAGATTGGCGACTTTATCGCCCATTTGGCGACCAAATAGGCGATATCCCATGGTCCAATCGGGAAGCTTCTAGAATAACTTCCTGTCGAGATATTTCTCGAAACGTGTGGAACCTAAAGAAAAGCTATATAAACCCCTTCGTTTCTGAGAGCCGGCATTGTGAAGTAGTGTGAGCGTTGTGATTATTGTGAGAATAGCTGCTTACTGTGAGGCTAAGCTACGCGAGAGTTTTGTGGACGGAAAGCAATCGAGATAGTGCTTTGCCGTGAAGCTATCTTTACAGTATAGCTTGACAGTGTATTGGTGATTGTTCCACAGTGTTTTATTATAAGTTTAGTATTGCCGTGAAGCTACCTTTACAGTTACAGCCTGAAGCTGTGTTGCTGATTTTTTCAGCGTATTTATTGTAGATTTTCGACGCTTTTAAAGGCAATTTTGGAACTGTGCTGTAAATAGTGATTCCTGTAAATAAATTGTGCTTTTTATTGTTCTGCATCGTATTTTCATCGGATACTCTCAAATCAACGAACCCGTATAACGCAACAATACTATGAACAGCTATGCAGCAATACTATGAACAGCAATACTATGCATGCTGTGAGCAAGCAGCAATACTAGGAACTCTATATGCAGCAGAGACTGCATATAGAGTACTCTGTTTAAAACCTACCATAGTTTAGTAGAACTCGCTTTAACTTTTATTGGATAATGCCCAAAAAATAAAACGCGAATATTTCGTTAATTAAATTATAATAAGGCTATACAGCAGTAAACTAAATTTCTAACTATGACTGCAAAAAGCGTTTTGTATAAGCGGTATTAGAAAAATTATTAGTATGTGAAAATTCAAAATAATCCTTTCTATATCATATAACCAATAAATATAAAAGAATGATAGTGTTAACGGCATTATCAAATTTTTTAAAATCGCACCGAGCTTTAGCATGATCAGTTAATAATCGAGAAAATTTAATGAAAATGGGCTTTCTACAGGATTAAGTTTCTAATTACAGATTCCTCAATTAGAACATGAGATAAATTTTTCAAGATGTCAAGATGAAGGATTATCTTAAGAAGCTGAATCACTTATTTGGCATGTATAACTTATAAAAATATTTTTAAAAAAGGCATTAAAACCATTTCTGGATTCAGAGAAACTTAATTTATTAGTTTTTTCCAAATATATATTTGTTCATTTATTGTGCATTCAGTACCATACGAGTTCCTAAGGGTGATGAAAAATTAAAGGAAGTTACTTCGGAAAGTTGAATCCCGCATTTTTTGTTAATACTTGATACGATCGATTCTCTACAAAAATTTTGAATGGAATAAGCTATTATATATAATGTCAGTGCTTTAAATCGTGACGAAGGTTTTTAAACCTCGTTGATAGGTAAAAAATGGAATGGGTGTAAAACACTAACCAAAAACGGAATTCGAAGGATACGAAGGACCTTTATTTAAAAGTGGATTTAGAGTACAGCAGGAAGAAATTACCTCATGGTAGACCCAAGAGAGAAGAATGCTTAATTCTTCAAGTGATCTTCATTCCGTTCATGCTCAGTACGAAGTCATGGCCAAGCTGCTAAGATATAATGACCCAGTGCTCATGTACCAGTGATGGCAGCTTCTGAGTGCTTGTCAGTAGCTGGAGATGTACTGCTAGACATTTACCAAAACCGCTGTACACAGGTTCGATTGCATTTTTCTCTGGAAGTCACGCAACCTCATTCAAAATTAGAGAATTTCTTTATTTCTGAATAGCTCGATGGAATGATGAATTGTGAGCTCGTGTTGAATGATCTGCAATTGTCTTAACGCATGAAAGAGATTATCATAATGGCATTTTATAAACACTATTAGCATCAAACCGAGAGGATTTTTAACAGCAGGATTTTTATGACAAATACTTAGGGCACGCTACTCAGTCTATAAAGGAAAAAGAACAGTTAATTGAAATTTCAAAATATTTTTTTCTAAATTCTGGTTTTAAGTGCAAACACTGTATACCTGCCAGAGTCATACAGCAAACAAACACATATTGCAGTTTATTTACACTAAACTGGGGAGTCGGTTTTCATATGAGATAAGTACAGAAACAAGCGCTTAATGAAATGAGTTTAAGCTCATACTTCATAATATTTGATCGTGAGTTCCAAAAATTTAAGTGCAACAACATAAAGATCTCATTAACGATATTTTTACAAGCTAGTTATTAGTATGGAACTATCATTAATTTTTCAGGTAAGAAAAATAAGTAGTATTATAATATACGTGGTTATCAGTATTTAATATAAATATGCAATAAATTCTGTGCTACGGATATTGTAAAATGTAATCTGTGTTTGTAGCTATAATTTTCCTTTTTTTACTCGCTACTTAACGGATATTACTTTATGGCATGCACCCTATTAACATTTGAAAAAAAAAGTACTGTATGAAAATAAGGGGTATCATTTTCAGGAATAGGTTTAAGAAAGGTACACAAGTGAGATACATTTGGCAAACACCGGTTTGCTGGAATATGCCAAAATGTAAAAGACTATCACTTTAAATGAAAGGTTGACGAAATGTAGCACGTTTTAAGAAGAACTTAATTGTGTGTGCAAATAACACAGCGAGAAAGGACAAAAATACTCATGCATTCAGACTTTCTATCTTTATTCACATCCAGGTTGATTTAAGTATTAGCCTACCTTATCCACTCAGCCATTTATTAGCGGCCCCCCAGACGGCCAAGCGCTAAATTTGCTGAACTCTGGTATTTCAGTTCGAGGTTCAATTGCCTGCGTTGCACGGAAAAATAAAACAATTTATTTACAATCCTAAATAAATAGCTAAATAAATACGAAATTCGTAACACTGGCCCCTTCCCACGGACTGAACGTCCCGGGCAGTACAATCCCTGGACAGGAAGCCAAACTTACAACTAAGGCATTAATGCAATAATAAACATTACGTTACATTAACAAAACAAACAATAATTGCAATAAGTAATTTTCAGCAAATCAAATGCTATCAAACGCTAAATACAATTCAAATATTATCAAATATTAAATACATATACTATCAAATACAAATATTATCAAACACTAAATACAAAACAAATACTATCAAATACTAAATGCAAATCAAATACAAAAAGGACCATTGTCTTATATTATTTACATTACTATTTACAACTATATACACTGCGCACTATGGCCAAAGTAAGGAGCTAACCTTCAGCAGAGATGAGATGTTCGAGGTAAGTCACTTCCTATCTGAATAATTTGCATTTAGCGGGACTCAACTTTAGATTGTCTTCTTTCAGTTTCTGAAGCACCTTTCTAAGATTTTCTAGATGTTCTTCGAAACTTTCCCGATGATGATGATATCATCCAGGTACATCAGGCAGGCTTCGTAAAAAAGACCTTTCAAAACAGTCTCCATTAGGCGTAGCCGCCGCATAACGTAGTTCAAACGGCATCACCTTGAACTGCCAAAGTCCTTGTCCAGCATTAAATGGCGTCTATTCTCGATCATCAGTATGTATTTCTACCTGCTAATACCCACACTTTAAATCAAATGTCTAGAACCACTTACTTCCAGAAAGAAGAATGGCGTGAATTCTAGGAAGAGGTTGACTGTCTTCCTTCGTAACGTAGGTCAACCGGCGATAGTCAACGCAAAATCTTGTTGAACCGTCTTTCTTCTTGACGAGGACGATGGGAGGTGCCCATGCCATTCAAATACTATCAAATATTGAATACATAAGGACGCTGAAGGCTCGCTGATATCGCTTACTTGCATGTCCTTTAAAAGTGTTGGTACCTTTTTCCTGTTTAGCAATCGGTAGACATCTTTGATGTTTTTTGATTGGTGGATGATCACTGATATTGATTCTATGTTGTGTCAAACTGGTGCGACCCACGTCAGAAGACGAGCAGGAGAAAACATCTTAAAGAACTTGAATGACCCGTTCGGCAGCATTCCTCTCCTCGTTGTTTAATTGCGCATCCTGCAATAACTCGGATGTAATGCTCTCTGAAGACATGGATTCGGGAGGTTAATGCTTCGTTTAATGCTCATCACTGGAGTACAGGCTGCCACCACTTCACCTTTCTCAATAACTCTCGCATTTTCAGTTACGTTGTCATCTCTCATCGGGATAAAATTTCGCGATAGGTGGACGAGTGCAAAGGCTAGAAGTACTCCCCTTTTGGGCTATTACAGTTCTTGGGAAATTCTATGATACCGTAGCGGAAATTTCTACTTTCGGCTAAGGATCCAGGAAGTAAAAATTCTGTTTTGCTGGTACTGTGATATTGTCCTGTCGTATGACTTTGTGAACAGATTTAACTCTCTCATCATTAATTCCGAATAAGGCTATGTCCTCAGAGGTAGAATGCAGTTCGTTATTTTTAAAATCCAAATAAAAATTGTATTTCTTTAGAAAGTCCAATCTGGGTATAGAAGGATCTGTAATCTCCGCTACATATGCCGTGTGATGGTAGGCGGCAGTTCCAAACGTGATATTAACGTTTAATTTTCCTTCAATTTTTATCTTCTCGTCTGATAGAGTCTGGAGGGTAACGCAGGGCGGCATGCAGATGAGTTTGCTTTTCAGTTTTTCAGCCTCATTTTTTCGAATGACGGTAACATTGGCTCCTGTATTGACGGTTATATTACAAAGAACTCCATTGATATGTCGCATGAGGAAAAGTCCGTTACTGCCTCCACTCGCCGCAGAAATCTGAAGAGCCCCGCGGGATGGCCACAAATTAGTTTCCCTCCTTCCTGATCTACGTGGTTTTAACATCCGTATCCCAGGGTGTTCTGCAGTTCCTTCGTATGTTCGCTAAAGCCAGCAGTTCCAGCACTCTACGGTCGGTTTGTTATCACTAATATACCATCTCAAGGCATTCAGTTGTCTTGTTAAATCATCTAAACGAACAGCCATTTGATCCACTGGCTGTTGGACTTGAGCAGCTCTGATTGTGTGTCGGTCTTTGCGAGGTGCTTGCTGGGTTACCTCGAATTTCATGGCGTAGACCAGAGCACTTTTTAAGTCCTTCACATAAGCCATTTGCAATGCTTTCTGTATTTCAGGATCCCGGATTCCGTCAATGAGGTATTGCAAGGACATCATTTCCTTCGCTTCTCTCGGACTCTCCGTAAAGCCGAGGTGATACAGCCATTCAACATTTGTGGCGAACTCCTGAAGTGTTTCCGTTGGCTTCTGTTGACGGGATTTTAGTTGAAGCCTGCTGTAGTATTTTAAACACTTCTCCCCAAATGCCCCTGATAGCGCTTCGACATCTAGTCTTTGATTTTCTAGGAGATTTTGCAGGATATCCGCTGCGTCTGCTCTCAGAGAAACGGCGAGATGACAGCCCTTAGCTCGGGAATCCCATCCATTTGCTTCTGCAAATATAGAAAATTGAGTCTTATATACTTGACAGGAGGTCTTTCCATCATACGTGGATAACTTCAGTGAGGGACGAGCATTCATGGGTAAAAATTTAAAACCATCTGAAATGCTCCCTGCCGCCGCTACGAGTTTCTTTAAATTATCGACTTTTTTGGCGACCACAGAAACCTTGCCTCCAATTTATTGGTCGATGGCAGAAACTCTTTCTTGAATTTCTCTAACTTTGTCTTCAACTGTATCTATTCTTCCTTCCATAACCTCGAACTTGTTTTCTATCATGGAGGCAATTTCTCTTTTCATTTCCTCTTAACCTAATCTCATTTCTTGTTTAACTGATTCATAACCAGCTTCCATCTTTTCTTTAACGGATTCCATCTGTCCTTTAAAAGAATCTTTCATCTCGTTCTTAAATGCAGCAAAGGCTACCATCAGCTGTCTTAACTGTTCTTCCATAGGTCATGCTACAGGCATTCAAATATCCCACTTCTGACACCAAAAATTGTTGCATGCGTACGGGTTTGTAATGGATTGAATGCACAGGTCGTTAAAAAGTTAATAGAATTTATTCTTTTAGCATGAAATAAAATTAAAATGCTGAAATATTTCCTCAGAGATATTTATACAATATCACAATATCTCAAACGTTAAACAGAACTCAGTTCAAAACAGATGAACTAATTCAATCTCACAGCGAATTCGCTACAATCAATAACAGCATTTATTAAACAAACGGTTCACTTAAAACAGCTACAACTGAGCTGGGGTGTTTTAATTCGCCTTTTATAGGCTTTTTAATTATTCACTAGAATATTATGGTAAAACCTTTCTCGATTTTTATGGATGGCAACATGAATTCGAGATATTTATTTGTTAAATATTAAGTGCACGCGCTCTTTTACTTTACTTTTCTGACGTAGCTTTCCCTTCAAAATCGTCTGCGTTGAACGGGAAAATAAAGCAATTATAATAACAATTCTAAATAAATAGCTAAATAAATACGAAATCCGTAACGGTGTGTTAAAAATAGCTTATGTTCTTCGTACATAAAGAAATTAAAAACAAGAAATCGCTGAACAAAAAATATTTTCACCTTATCCGAGAAACGTATTTAATGCATTTTGCCATATCTGAGGAGGTGCAGTGATGTCAAATGATCATTTTCATTTTCTATGCACTGTTTCAAGATGTATTACAAATAAGGTAAGTAAGTCTGATGGTTTCGTGCATTTCATAGCATTTCACAATATATTGCATTACTTTGTAACACAGTTCTCCCAGTAAATTTACGATAAAACTCTTTTGACAAAGAAATAGAATCCATAACATTTTGCACTTATGAACCTCGCGATATCAAAAGAGCAAAATTCGATATCACTTTTACTGAACTGAATGATCTGGAGAGAGGCCGTAATATTTTACATCATTTTCTTTTGCGTCAAATATCACAAGCAACTATACCTGCTGTGTTGATTTTGCAATAAAATGTGAGAAAGAATATTAGAGTACAACAAGTTTCCATGTTAATATTGGGAAGACACTCAAATAAAATGCGCTATATTTTCGAGAAAGTTTTAGCCCAAAGTCGTATCTGTCAGGAAAGCGTGTAAAAAGTGAAAATGAGAACAAGCGTTTTCTGTTTTTTTTCAGTTCGGTGTGCTTTGGCACATAAAAATTTTGTAAAATATTACACAGCAAAAAATAGAAAAGGCACTAGTTTTTTTAAGAGAAAAAGGATTTGTAAAATGTAGCTTCCTTTTTAATCTTTGTATTTGCTTCCTTTTGTAATATGCCTTTGATTCTCTTTATTGCTTCTTTCAAATGCTGGAAAATCTCTCTTCTGGTAGTCTTACATGGTTCTTTGCTCTGAAGCTATTACTAGTGTGTGACAATATTCATATCGAATAATAGTGTGACATTTACACAGACAAATATGAAGGAGATGAAAAATTCATTTTATGGATCTGATATTACCATTGTTTTCAGTTCTTAGAAATGTTCAATACATTTGTCTTGTTTAATTTAACTGTGCAAATGATGAAAATAACTTCCTGCTCCATACTATGATTATCCTAACATTCTGAATTAGACTGCTGCTACAATTTTTGTGGTATTGTTATGTCATAAGCATATGTTTATAACGCATTTTCTCCTTTCTTTCCTCATACGTTTGTGGTGTGCCTGAAAACACACGCTACGCCTATTCGGGAGGTCCGAAGTTCGAATCTCGCCGATAGCATTGCACATTTCCCTTTCCTTCATCGACATAACCTAATGACTCTACAAGTGGTGCCCAAACAAAGAAAGTGCTAAACAGTAATTCATCAGTACCAAGATTGGCAATAATGTTCCCTCTTCTCCAGTCGCCTTATAAAAAGGGAAGTATGTAAGGTATTTTTTCCTTCTTTCCTCATGCCTTCGTGGTGTAATTGAAAGTGCATTCGAAGCGTATTAGGAACGTCCAGAATTCGAATGCCAGCGAAGGCATTACACATTTTTTTTCGTTCCTGCATCTGTATAACTTAATGATTTTACATGATGTTAGTTTATATGTAACGTTGTATTGTGTAGGTACTGAAATTCCATCCATTGGTTTAGGCAAATAAATGGAAAATTAAATTACATATGTATTCACGTAATTTCCAATATTTAGTACCACGTGTCGCAATCTGCCGTGCATTAGATTAATTATGTGTAAATAAAACCTATTTGGCTTAGAATCAAATTTTGGTAATGCTGTTTTAATATCTTGCTAATTATCCAAAATTTGCAATGGTAAGAAATTTTGTATCGGCTGAAAATGTTGGCAGTCCGAAATAGCAAAGTCTGATGGTAAGGTAAAATTTACCAACCAAAGTCGAGAAGTTTCTTCCAAATGATTAAATCAGCATGAGGTTTTCATGTTGAAAGATAACACTGAAACTGAAAAGTGCTGGACGCTACGTACCAGTTTTTGATACTGTTGCCAGTAGATGTAGTTTACATTAACAGTTTGGTTACTTCACAGCTAATCTCAATGAATTATTCTCTTCGTTTCTCATCAAAGCCTTAACAAAACCTTTTAGGGATGCAACCTTTTTTCTGATGCAGGAGCCGTAGGCCTTACTACGCGATAAATAGTCTTGGAGCATTTGGCACTGCTATAGACTTTTCTCTTCACCTGTCATAATTCATTCAAAATTTTGTTATTTCTGGAAAGAAAAAAAAAGAAAGTCTGGCGCTTATTCCTATCCATCGTAGCTTTTGAGAGAGTTGATGTGATTGATGCATTAGATAGTACTAGACTGAGAATCTGACATAAACACTCCAGAATGTGATGCCTTTGTCATTTTAAATCGTTCGAATTATTTTACGATTTACACTTACAGGCCTTTATATTCAGCTTGCCTACACATGTTACTAGATAAACTTTCCAAACAATGCAGTATTATGTACGACCTCAAATCCACTGTAATTTGAATATTTTTTTAAAAGAAGGAGAGGACGAATGTTTGCTTAAATAGTAATTTTAGTATTTAATTTAATACACTTTAAGTTCTGTTTCCCTAAAAGTACTACTTTGCTAAGAATGTTTTCTTGAACGTAGCGAGCTTCCGGACTGTATACAATATACACGGTAAAAATATTTGATGACAAGGTACTTTTATTTGCATTTCCGTTTCTTTAATATTCGCTATATTACTTCTTTAAACACTTGATGGTCAAAACACTTGATGGCAGCATCTAGCATACATTTCTTAAAAAGTGATGGAGACACAAAAGTAATAGGGGCAAAAAAGTGAGAATCGAGACAAACAGAACCTTTGATGCTAATGATTGTGAGAAAGTAATTTAAAAATTGAAAATTATGTGCATGTCTAATCTTTTTCCAGCAGTTCAAGATCAGGATTACCTGCTACATAACTGATTCACCTGTTTGTGATTCTAGATAATAAAATGTTAGAAATAAATTTATTTTTAAAGTACAATCTGATTTTCTTTCATTCTCGTATCAATGAAATCTCTGTGACAACAATCTCAACAAATAACTACTATAATCCTTTATTTATAAACAGATCATTGTGTTTACGGTTGTCAACCTCTATCACAGTTGCTTTAGAGTTCACATTTAATACCTTTGTTTCTGAGACAAAACAATGAATTCATTTTAGTTTCTGGATTACGACGGCGCTACTTTAAATTGTGATCATTTATGCTATTATTACATTTCATCTACATACGCAAATAAATTTATTAAATAGAAATAGTGAGTCACCACAAATTCGTAGGATACAAATCTAAGAACTAGAAGCTATTTGTAACAACATTTGGAAACCTATTTATATTATTTTAGTTACTTATTTATTGATTATTGCTTTTGTAGCCTAACTATTCATTCATCTTATGTAAAGAAGGGTATTTGGCATATGTGTTGATTTAGCACAAGAAATATTTTTTCAAAACTTTCGTTTGTTCTAGTTTTCCTAGGACTTGCAGCAAACTGTAATAGACCTAGGGCAAATAATAACAGTAAAAAACGACGAGATTTCAAAATTCCTGGGCAGACTGGGCGAAGTACGTCGGGAGTTTACTCCTGGTAGGATCACCGTAGACGTGAAGATAATTCCTTTTTGCCCAACTAAAGTCTGTAGGTAATAGAGCTGAGTCAGTCTTCTACCTTTGGTGTTCCAATTTCTGACAACAGAAGCTGCCTATTTTCCCCATCCATGAACAAATCACCCTATGATTTTCATGCTGCATCGGGCGTCGCGTAGTCAGAAAGGGATCTGTTCCCTGACTCAGGCAGCGAGCCTAGTTCGAAAAATAAGTTACAGTCTACAAAATCTTTAAAGATATTATTGCTTTACATAAATGAGATTTTAATAAGTGCTACCAGAACTAAGCTGGATCAGTACTTGGATTTTCTGAAAATTATGGAGTTCAGATCATTAGACAATAGGAAACTAAATTAAAGTCCAGTATTTCACTTAAGGGATATAATATTTTTTAAACTGATGGATAGAATAAAAGCAGAGGAGGTTTTGTTTTCGTAATAACAGACATTATGTAGCATAGTATAAACATCAATAGGAGTATCACATATAACACCAATCTCGAGATCCAGGATATTCATGTTGCCTGAAGAGATAAGCCCCTCACTCTCTTTAATATGTATCATGCCCCAGATCTCAAGAGTTTAACAAATGACTTATTTTTAGCAAGCACCATGTACATTGGCGATCTTAACGCTAAACATGGAATTTGGGGTTCTTGCAGTACAAACTCCAAAGGAAATGGATTGTTAAACATGACAGATGACAAAGGCTTCAAAGTCCTTCACAACAGTACTTACTATTCGTATCGTTATAATTCCATAGAAGTTCTCAATATATCAGTTGTTAGCCTTGATCTTAGTTCTACTTGCAAATGGAATATTTGAAAAATATAGGAAATGATCATCTTCCAATATTAATAGAACTAAATAAGAGGCAATCGGTGTACATTAATAAACGTTGGAACTTTAACGAGCAGATTCACAACCTTTATTGATAATAAAGTCAGAAAGAATTCTCTCACTGATAATCTCAACTCGAACTGGCTCAATCTAAGAAAGCTACTAACTTTAAAAAAGATAATACTTCACCCTGAAAATAATAAAAGATAATAATAAAAACGATAATAAGGAGCTGTTCATTACATTCCTCGAAGCCAAATAAAGAACAAAAAGACTGTATTTAAACAGTAAATCGCCCTTACTTAACCTCTATTGGAAGAGTAAAGAAGAATTATTGACGGTATGAACTCAGACAACAGCAGTATCGTTATAATTAAATTAAATAAAGTTAAAGCAAAATTAAAATAGATGTATTCACAAAATAAGAGAGATAAATGTAATAAACTTTGTACTAGTCTGGATCAAAATCTTCTAATTCAAGATCTTCTAATGGAAATTGTGGAATTTGGTGTAAAATATAGCGAACATTCATAGTGAACATAGTGAAGAATAGTCTCAAGTTGAAAATTGTTATACGATTCAAAGCAAAAGCGGAGATTTCGCCCAGAATGATGAAGAAGCTAATAATATTTTTGGTGCACATTTTCAGAATATCACTAGAATATACCAGAGACGACAGACACCTTAAGGCCAAGGAGAGTAGTATCGTGCATGGCTGCCGTAGCAGCTCCAAGATGCAATACCCATCTCTGACAAGGATTTCAATATACAGGAGCTTGAGGCTGCGATTGCAGACTCAAACGTAAATAAATCTCCTCGACTTTCAAGTCGAGGATATACACGGGCAAATGCTAGATAAATTAGGACTGAGTGGGAGACGAAGATTCCTTGGTATTATAAATGCTTCCTAGAAATTGGGGCAACTTGCCTGTGATTGAATGACAGCTGTTGTTGTCCCCATAAGAAATTCCAGCAAAGAGGGGAATTCTCTGAAAAGCTTTAAACCAGTTGCTTGACCTACATAGCTTATAAAGTTAAGGGGAAAATGATTTAAAAAAGATTTACTTTGTACTTGAATTTGATTAAACTTGCTAGTATTTTGAAATGAGCATCAACATTTCAAAATATATTTTCTTACCATCCTTTTACTAATTAAAGTAAGAAAACATTTGGTAATTACTATTACTTGGCATTGTGACAGTAAATTGCATCAAATGATTTAATCAAATGGTAAAATAAAGACAAAATTATTTAATCAAACATAACAGTCAGTTTTTATCAGAATTGCAGTTAACACAAACAAATGATAGATTATTTTCTCTCACATATTTAACTTTAATATCTCCCACTTATTTCGAATTAACCACTGCCCGCATTCTGCTTTATTGCTGTAAGCCTATCCACAAAGCAAAACCTCTTTTCTTCTTTTAGAATCTAGGTTCAAAATCGAATTCATCAACCCTTTTCATGTCTTCGTTTTCTACTTAGATTTTTGTAACCTTTTCCATTCCTTTATCATTCTGTTCTTGTTTTCGCTTCTTAATAATTATCGCTTAATATTCTTTTTTCGATGCTTCCTTTTCGGATGGATTAGTAGAGATGGCAGATTTACTTCTGCCTCTACAAAACTGTTTCTGAGGTGACGCCTTAGAGTAAGCTCTAATTTTTGAGCATGAAAAATTGATTTTTCTAAACAGAATAAATTATTCTGCGTGTTAACATTGAAAGCACTTGTGTAAGTATATTAATCAAGGTCTCAGGTTGTATTGTAACATATTACTTCTTGTTCCATTGTATGGTTTAGGTCATTTCTGTTCATTTATAAAAAGATATTGCGAAACTAACTACATAGGTAAAACCATACATATATAGGTAAATAGTCGTACAAACATAGATCACACATAGGTAAAACCATTTTTAAAAAAGATCATTAGGGTTACCTTAAATCAATATTTCAGAAATATCCTTCTTCTATTAACTACTAACTATTTCTATACATTCATCTTGTAGGGAATGTGTTAAAGAAAGGAGAAATTAGTGTTATCCAATCAAAAGTGATAAAACAGTTTCTCATATGCAGATCAATACGTTATATTATTTGACGATAAATCAAGCACTTTCGCATAGTGAATATCTGAGTAAATTTATGCAATACAGCGCTTTATTTCAGTGTGCAAGGACTCAAAAGGGTTTGTTAAAGCTCCGAAGTATCATTTAAGGAAATCGGTGAAGTGCATAATCATAGGTCGTTAAAAGCAGAGCAGATAATCTTCGATGCAGTAAGATGTGTGAATATTTCAAGACAGACAGTCTCTGCACTATGGAAACAGATTCAGAACTCTGAAACTGCTGTAAAGATGTCTGGAGAAGGTCGAGAGTGAATGACTATTGCTTCTGAATTTCGATATCTAGAAATAACTGGCCGTTGTAACGGGAGATCTAATGTTTGGCAGTCAAGTTAAGGCGATGTTGTTAATAATGTTGATGTTATCAATGTTCAACATCATCTTCCGTCTATTTCAACACACTGGACAGGCGCTATGCTGTCCTTACCTAACAATGCAAGCTATATTTAGCGCTAGACGTGTTGTATAATGTTCTAGATTTTGGAATGTATTCTTTCAAAATTTAAAAAAAAATCCAGGTTACCATTGAACTCGGTCGTAATATTTTGCACACATATTTTCTGATAATCTCTGGAGACCGGGCTCAAACATATCACGAACTTTATCTTAACCCATTTTATGATTACGTAGAAAACTTGAAGTTAAAAGGTCCAAAAGGTCAGCGTCAAATTCGCTGAATTTCTGCATATTAGTGTTGATGCCATTAATAGAATTAAGTTCATACGTTTAAACCTGAATAAAGTTTAAAACGTCAAAACGTTTACAGCAATAAACAGGAGTAATAGGTAAATTCAAAATTATAAGGTAAAAGCCCTAATAGTACATTGCTTTCAGAAGTAATATAAGAATACAACTGCAAAGTTTATAGCAAATTAAATATTACGAATGCATACTTTTAGCACGGAGAAATATTCGTTCTCTGAAAATTCAGATTACCACTCGGAAGGTATTATATAGGCAAACCACGAATATTGTCAAGCTTATAACTCTTAAATTTGCAATATTTCTAATTACGCAGAAGACAAGATTTCAGCTAACATTAAATTTTAATAAAATATAAAAAGCTCGGATTACAAAATAAACATAATATTTTATCACTTTGCGAATATTTTACAATTTTTGACCTTGTTTAACTTTTTATCTCGAATGTATAAATCTTACTTATCGTGAAACTGACAACTTTTGCCTGCATCTCACTTATTCTTTGTAGAAAGAAAGCGACTAAATTCTCTTAAGCTAAACTAACAAGAGTGCAGCGGTTTCTTTAAAAAAATTGCAAGCTTTCATCTTTTCAACATTTCTTACCTTATATTACATCTCACAGGAAAGAAAAAAAATACTTCGAATATGATAAACGAGAATGAAAATCTTTCCTAGCCCAAAACATTCAACTCAAGAGACCAGGTACACGCGAAAGCTCATCTTATAACTTTTAATTAAAATCCGCAAGCTAGTTTGGGAGTTGGGAAGGGATCGATGGTTCATCCACTCATCACTTGCATGATAAGTCATTTTTCTCTGTCGAGAAAACAGGAAAATTCTTCCGTCACTATAATGGTTGTGATATGCTAATGTCGGAAGAAAAACTGTTTTTGAACAAGTATGAAACGACATAATTATAATGATTTATAACACAACTAAACCTGTATTTGATTTAAATACGCCTGCTGTAAATTGATGTTCGACGAATTAGATATTACTTCCGAAGATTAAATTCCTCTTGGAATATTAAAAAAAAATATTCATTCATTCCTTTTTTGTTCGTTTTTGTCTGGTTAGTATCAATGTTGTTTAACGTTCCTTTTGCGGATCTTGCTTCTTTATTTATACAAAAAGGTATTGTTAATTTATGCAAAATTGCTAATATATACCAGTTTTTATTCGTTATCAGTTTTTTATTTATATGTAAGGAACAAGTCTACATTAAATTTAAAATAGCGCCTTAACTCTCCATTTTAATTTGTCTTCTCTCCTTTCTGTCCTAAAATTAGTAGCTTCTTAGAATAAAATTCTCTGAACTGCGTAGTTTTAAAATTAATCCATCCCATATGATTCTTAGATTAACGCTAATGATGTAGTATTGTAGATAAAGACTTCAGACAGCAATAATTTTATGAAATGATTATTAACCAGTAAGAATTAAATGGGAAAGCAGTGAATTGAACTCATCAATCTGAATCCAAATTTCACCCTAGATATTTCACATTTACGTTCTTGTGTGTTGTCCTCTCACCTCTCGCTCATCAGTTGCATATATATGTGTGTGTAAGTAAACTGAAAATGAAAAATCTGAAAGTTTTAAGATTTTAAACAATGAAGTGATAAATCAGTCAATAAAACAAGTAATTAAAAACAGAAAAATAAATGTAGAAATGAGCGAGAAACAAAAATAAGGAAATGATGAGAGAATCTAGTATGGCAAAACCTCCAACAGAGTTTGAATCCTTTTTCAGCAGTTGAAGTAAGTTTTGATAAGCGCCCAACTCTCCAGGAGCAAGTAATATAATCACGAAACTATCATCATATTAAGACAAAAAATATTGGAATCACTAAAACAGTAAAAATTAAATTAAATGAATCGAATGTTGAAATTAAAATGAATTCATTACGTTTAACTACGTTTTAAGATACAAACACTGATAAAATTGAATTAGAAATACTGTATGAACAATATAAAAAGCACTACAACTAACTCATTATATAAAACGTCGACGTTTACGTCCAGGGTGATTATATGAGGAAATGAACAGTGTAATAAAAATAGTAGTTGAAATGTCGGCCGTTCGGTAAAAATGTGCATGAAGTAAATTAAACAAAGAATTTATTTAATCTCAACGTTTATTCAGTATGCGTTTCTTTCGCCCTAGACACATGTTCAAAACGTGTTACAATATATTCAACAATAGGGCAAAGCGTTTGTTCTGGAACTGGCGTTTGAGTACAAATTAATGTAATACCCCACGGATAACTTCTTGATCCAGGACAAAGCCATTTTCTGTCAGCAATCGTGCTTGATAAACTGAATTTCTGAATCTTTGAGTAAACGTTTTACAATCAATTTCAATACCGTGGAAAAATACAACGAAGGCACAGTCGACGCTGAACAAAGCCTAATCCATCTGATTACAAGTTGTTCTTTCAATTTAAATACAGACTTTATCGTAAGATATTCCATAAAATTCGCTAGGATGGTTTGAACTAAGATCATGCTCTAAAAAGGCCTCACTGGTAATTGCTTTATCATCATACACTATTTTCCGTTTTGTATTATATCTGAGACAAAATTTGTCATAAGTCAATTTAATTGTAGGGTGTTAAATATGTTTTTGTAATAATGTTTCTTAAGACTGCCAATAGATGGCGGTAGTTAAATAAGTATTTGTAAATCAAACTGTGATGTAATAACTGTTATGTGTGAGTGCGTCTTTGGTGTTCGTGAATAAAAGTTGTGTCGGAATAACGCTCTCTGTTTACTTAAAATTTGATCCAGTCTGAATTATTAAAGACTTTTAAAAGCATTTTTTTATGGTGCCGAAACCCGGGACTAGTATTACGAACCAGAATAATCGACAGACTGAACATTTCGAAAATGGAGAGCGTTCTTGAACATTTGAAGAAGAAGCGATCTGTTGTAAGGCAGTTAATGACTAAACTGTTAACCAAAGTCGAAACAAATTTAACAAATGATACTCCTATAAAAGAAAAAACTGAAATAATCGAAGATTTGTACGAACAGCTGATTGAGAAAATCAACGAACTGAAAAGCTTGGATTTAGAAATTGAGACGAAAATAACTTCGGAGGAAATTGAAAATGAAGTTACGCTAAGTCAAGAATACCGAGATAAAGCTGTTATATGGAGAGGAAGAATGCAGCGATTTTTGAAAACAAATTCGCAGTGTTCTAGAACAGTGGTACTTCAGAATGCAGCGGCGACTGTTGCAGAAGAAACGAAAGTAGTGAAGTTGCCACGTTTGCAAATCGGAACATATTTCGGAGATACGTGCAAATGGTTGGATTTTTGGAACCATTTAGAGAATACAATTCACAATAATAGTGGACTACGAAAAACTGAAAAATTTGCATATCTAAAATCTTTACTTAGCGGTAACGCTTTAGCTGCCATTTCCGGTTTCGCTTTAAGTGATCAGAATTATGATTCAGCAATAGAAATACTGAAACAGCGGTTTGGAAGACAAGATGTAGTGATCACTTCGCATATGAATAAATTATTATCGCTTGAACCAGTGGGAAACATTTCAAATGTTAAAGCACTGCGTAAACTGTATGATGAATGCGAAGTCAACATCAGAAGTTTAGAATCGTTGAACGTTACTTCTGGAAGTTATGGAAATATTCTGTGTCCTATAATTTTGCAAAAATTTCCAGAGGAATTAAATTTAGAATTTAATCGAAATCGAAAAATGGAAGCAGGATTTGATATAAAGGAACTTATAGAATTTTTAAAAAAGGAAGTTAATTGCCGAGAAGCTGCAAGTTTAATGAACTGTGCGAAAAATAATCAGAAACAGTACGTTCGTCAACATGAACAACGCTCGATAGCTTATCCAAATTATAAATCGAAAGTTCCGACTACTTCGGCTTTGTCAACGATCGGATACAAATGCATATTTTGTGGTAAAGAAGATCATACGAAATACAAATGTACTGAAGTGAATTCCGAAGAGAAACGCAATTTTTTGAGACGTACTGGAAGGTGTTTCCTGTGTTTTGGATGTAAACATTTAGCAATCAATTGTAAGAACAAACAATTTTCCTGCAGAAATTGCCGCGGTAAACATCATGAAAGTGTGTGTGTTAATCCTGCAGCAGCTGTCTCCAGTGTAAAAAATAAGGAAACCGAAACATCGACGGAAATTGTTCAAAATTCTTCGGCTAAAATAGGATCCAATATTATGCTTCAAACGGTGTATGCTGTGGCTGAGGGTAGAAATAATAACAATTGTATTGTGAGGTGTCTTCTTGACGGAGGTAGCCAAATCTCTGCAATTCGAGAAGATTTATCAAGAAAATTAAAATTACCAGTGAAAGGAGAAACTATTTTAAATCTGCATACTTTCGGCGAAAAGAACGGAAAACAGTGGCGTCGAAAGAAAGTTGAACTTACTCTGCGAAATACTAATGACCCTGAAAAGTACATAAATCTTGAACTCATCGAAGTACCAGTCATAACAAGCGCGGACATACGGATACCAGATGTTGAAATCAAGTCCAAACTCCAAACATTCGGCATCACTCTGACAGACCTCAGCGGCGCCGACAGAATGAGTCATGAGATTTCCGTTTTAATCGGCGCGGATATTATATGGAAAATAGCAAGTGAAGAAATAAAAAGGATAAACAGTAATGCCGTAGCGATGAAAACCTTGTTCGGTTGGTGTGTACAAGGCAGATTTTCTTCTTCGGATTTTCAAATGCACGATACCTGTTTAAACCTAAGCATAGAAGAGAAGCTTTTAAAAAGTGTTGAATCGTTTTGGGACATTGAATCTATAGGAATAAAAAACATTTCTGATCAAGAACAAAATGAACTGGCTTTACAAATGTTTGAAAATTCGATCACTCAAAAGGGTGATAGATACGAAGTTAGGCTTCCATGGAAAGATGAAAATGTGACTTTAAGTGACAATTTTAAGAATGCTGAAAGACGATTTTTAAATTTGATTGGACAATTTAAGTCAAACTTGAACTTTTATGCTCAATATAAAGAAGTGATAGACAGTCAACTTAAGGAAGAAATAATAGAAAAGGTCGATCCTGGTATTCCATCTGGGAAACGAACGTATTATATTCCTCACCGTGCTGTCATCCGTGAAGATCATAATTCGACAAAACTTCGCATTGTTTATGATGCTTCTTCAAAAGAAAAAAATCATGAATCTCTAAATGATAATTTACTTCAGGGACCAAATCTTCTTCCTGAACTTTTGAAAGTTTTATTAAATTTTCGACTTCATCGAATTGCATTTACGTCAGACATTCAGAAGGCGTTTTTGCAAATTTCTGTTGCTCCTGAAGATCGGGATTCAATGCGATTTTTGTGGATTAACGAGAATTCAAGTTTGGCCAATCCGAGATTTCAAGTGTATCGGATGTGTCGTGTAATTTTTGGAGCGAAATCAAGTCCATTTTTGCTGAGCGCTTGCATTAAGTATCATTTACAGAAATTTAAAAACATCTATCCCAGAACTGTAGAAATGTTAGAAAACTTCATGTATGTTGACGATTTTATTTGTGGAACAGATACAGAGGAGGAAGCTCTACAGATATATCATGAAGCTAGTGATATAATGAAAAAGGCATCAATGACTCTGACCAAATGGAATTCCAATTCGGATACTTTAAAGAAAGAGTATAATTCAAATAACAACTTCGTCAGTATTAAATTACCCGATTGTGATTCCCCCTCAAAGATTCTTGGACTTCATTGGGATACTAATAAGGATATCTTCTGCTTTAATGCTCAAGACATTATTGATTTCATCCTGTCACATGATCAAACAAAGCGTTGTGTTTTGAAAGCTGCTTCGAAGATCTTCGATCCTGTTGGGTTTCTTGCTCCATATGTGATTCAAGCAAAAGTTCTATTTCAAGATTTATGGCTTAAAGGTATTGACTGGGATGAAATTATCCCACCAGAACTGCAACACAAGTGGAACAAATGGTATAGACAATTACGTGATTTACCGAATATCCAAATACCTCGTTGGTATTTTCGTGATGTTAATGAAACGCCTGAAGTGTTGGAACTACATTGCTTTTGTGATTCATCTCAAAGTGCTTACGGAGCAGCAGTGTACGTGAAATTCCGTTACTTTAAATGTTCTGGAGCAAGTTTAGTGATAGCTAAGAGCAGAGTGGCTCCTCTCAAAACATTATCTTTACCAAGACTTGAGCTCATGGCAGCAGTGTTAGGTGCAAGACTTATAACAACAATTCGTGTGCATTTTCCTCAGGCAAAGATCTATTTGTGGACCGATTCTCTCATTGTGCTTCACTGGATAAAGAATTCACCACGGCGATGGAAAACATTCGTGCAAAATCGTGTGTCGGAAATTCAAGATAAAACATCACCAGGTATGTGGAAACATTGTCCAGGATCAGACAATCCGGCTGACAAAATCACGCGTGGTATTACAGTGAGTGAGCTTGTAGGAGATCGAGTGTGGTGGCATGGACCACCATGGCTGCATCAAGATGAAATAAATTGGCCTAAAATGAACGAGTATTGTGATATAGTAGACACTACTTAAGAGAAAGTTGTGACTCAAGTTACAAATAGTGTTCAACCTTTGCAACCTGTGTTAAAGATAGAGAACTTTGGTGACTTAGGTAAACTTTTGAGAGTAACATCATACATATTCAGATTCATAAACAATTTAAAGTTAAAAAATAGAGTGATTGGTCCTGTGACCAAAAATGAAATATGTAATGCTATGTGTTATTGGATTAAGTTGTCACAAGGTGAGTATTTTTTTGCAGAAATGAATGATGTTAAATGTAAAAAACCATTGCATCAAAATTCCAAATTGTTTGGGTTAAATCCAATAATTGATGAAAATAGTTGTTTAAGAGTTGGAAGTAGATTAGTAAAATCATCCTTAGATGTCAATGAAATTCAACCTATAATATTGCCAAATAATTATTTTTCTCGTTTAATTATTTTAAACTGTCATGAAAAGGTACTTCATAGTGGTGTAAATGAAACTCTAATACAAGTAAGAGGGAAATTTTGGATTTTAAAAGCTAGAAGTTTGGTAAAATCTGTGTTATATGATTGTAGATTTTGTAAAAAATATAATGCTAGAGCTGGACATGAGGTATCTGCTCCTCTTCCTGCTAACCGAGTGGAGAAAGCTCAACCGTTTGAGGTAAGTGGAATAGATTTCGCTGGACCTTTGTATTTAAAAGATGGCTCAAAAGTGTATATTGCATTGTTTACTTGTGCAGTGACTCGAGGAGTCCATTTAGAATTATTATCAAATTTAAGTACTGAGTGTTTTATTCAAGCATTGCGTAGATTTTTTGCACGTAGAGGTATTTGTAGAGTTATTTATTCTGATAATGCTAAGACCTTTAAAACTGCCGATCGTGAATTAAAGTATTTATATAAACTGTGTAAGGATGAAAAGATTCAAAGTTTCTTGGTAAAAAATGAGTTTGAATGGAAATTTATTGTAGAAGGTGCTCCTTGGTGGGGCGGCTTTTGGGAACGTTTGGTAAGATCTGTAAAAACTTGTTTAAAACGTATCTTAGGTAAAGCTTCTTTATCTTATGAAGAATTATATACTGTTTTAGTTGAAGTTGAAGCTGTTATCAATTCTAGACCCATAACCTATGTATACAATGAACCAAATGAACCTGATCCTCTCTCTCCATCTCATTTTATAACTGGATCTAGATTGACTGTTTTACCTTCACCTGAATCTAAATTAGAATCCACAAGATCTCATTTGATTACAAGATGGAAACATCGGCAATTATTATTGGAGCATTTTTGGAAAAGGTTTTATAAAGAATATTTGTTAGAATTAAGATCAGCCATGTTTTCAAAAACTCCAAAAAATTCTCCCGCATTTAAAATTAATGATGTTGTACTTGTACGAGAAGATAATGTGAAACGCTGTAACTGGAAGTTAGGTAGGATTAAAGAATTATTTCCTGGAAGAGACGGTAGAATTAGATCTTGTGAGATTCAATTGGATAAGGGTGTTGTTAGAAGACCAATTGAAAGACTTTATAATCTTGAAGTACAGTAAAAATTGATGCATCCGTTTGCGGATGCATGGGGGGAGTGTTAAATATGTTTTTGTAATAATGTTTCTTTAGACTGCCAATAGATGGCGGTAGTTAAATAAGTATTTGTAAATGAAACTGTGATGTAATAACTGTTTTATGTGTGAGTGCGTCTTTGGTGTTCGTGAATAAAAGTTGTGTCGGAATAACGCTCTCTGTTTACTTAAAATTTGATCCAGTCTGAATTATTAAAGACTTTTAAAAGCATTTTTTTAAGGCTGTGAACCAGCCAGTAGGCACGCCACTTCCGTCGGGACTGTTTTAAATGATCTTTTAATCGCAAGTGTCCGGGCCTTCTGCAATGAATCCAATTTCTTATAAGGTATACACCTTATAAGAAACCTTATAAGGTATTTTCTGCGTCCTTAAAGCACACCTTCGTGGTGTAACGATAGGACACTGAACGCGTATTCGAGAGGTCCATGTTCGATTTCCGGCGAGGGTATAGCTTATTTTTCAGGCCTCCTGCCTCAAAATAACCTAGTAACCTAATAGATATTTTGAAGCCAAATAAAGTAACCAAAATACTTTAAGGAAGAGATATTATGGAATACGTCAGTGGGTCAGCGTAAAAGGGAATTAGAATTTTTGAGTAGAATTAAATATACGTCATTACGTTTGGAGTACCTTCAAAGGTTTAAAGAAGAGTTGTGCAAACATTTTCCGTGAGCGTTAAGTTACATTTTTTTTCCTACGGGTGACTTTGCGATCTAAACGTATGCAGGAAATATATAAAATAAATGTATATTAATTTATATATGCATGCTTTTATGATGAAATATAATCTAAAATTACGCCGCAGTGTAGTCCATGAAATATTTTTGTCTGGGAGTGCAGAGAAAATATAAAATAATCATTTAATATTGCAACAAATTTTATGCTCGCCATTGAGGCTGAATTAAAAAACTCTCCGTGATGTAACTCATTTGATATAATTTAATATAAAATATTTTAAGCTATTTAAGTTACCTGTTTGAAAATATAGAAGGAAATTTTCATTCACCTTGAAAGTAAAACGTTAATTTAATATTTTTTTTCTATTTTTTAAATCAAGATAATTTTCGGACTTGTTTTGTTGCCTTAAAATATCATTTTCCACCAATTTTATTAAATTTTCCAGCTCTTGAGTCTTCGCTTGTTCAGTATTGACAAATTAAGTTATATAGTTGTACCGAATGTAGAATTATAACTGCATGGGTTAACTGTTCTTTGACCCCCAACATATGAAAAGCAGGATGTAATGCATTTCATTCAGAAAGCTATTTCTATGTACCAATAAAATGTCTTCTTAACTTAACTTCCGATATTCGCTATTTGTTTTATCCAAATACTTCACAACATGCAGGAATTTCAAAAGTAAGATTTAGCTCCAGCGTTAGAACGCAGTAGAAAAGAACTATGATTGCACTATTTAATATGGTTCATGAATACCATAATAATAAATAATAATGTATAGATGACACAGTGGAACATGAAACATTTATACATATTTTGTAATGGAATTAAAAATTATTAACAGAACAACATACCTTGCAAATTAATTTTAAATTATACAAACAGCTTACACATTCTTAGACACAAAACTATGAATCTACTTTTTTAGCAGCTCTGTAGTTTTCCTGAAATAATAAATACACCTTTTCAGTCCCCAAATGCTAACCTGTGTAATATATGCTCCAAACAATAGAATTTAAAATTCGAAAGCAAAATATTTCTTTTAAAACCAGGAATTACAGGATAAATTTAGTAAAATGGGTTTAGAGATAACAAAATGGTCATACAGAATCCAAGTTAGAAAGCTATGAAAGATATTTGAAAAACAAAAAATAATCCAGTTAAGCATTTAAAACGTTAAAGGATTATAGTCCGCGATTTTCGTTCTATAGAGTACTGAATGTCTCGTCATTTCTCTTATTTGAGACATATCATGTTATTTATAATCAGTTTATACTTTTTTACGTTTTGAAATATACATAAAAGTAAGAAATTAAGTATTAGATGAAGTAAAGTTATCTTATTAAATTATGTATAATAATCTATAATTAACTTGTTATTAAAAGATCTTTTATAAATATTTCACTGATTTATTATTACAAATGAGATTAGCGTTCAATCATTTCTGGGATACGTGCTCAACAATGTCATTTCATTTTAAGGAAGTTCCTTATGGGAAATTGTTAACTTTTTAGAAATTAAGCAAAATGACTAAAACACGTACTCAACTCTCAAAGTTAGAACATTTCTATGCTTAATAAAGTTGTTCATATAAAAATTAAAGGATTATTTACATTAAAATAAAAATTTATAAATTCAAAAGAATCTTGTTAGAAAAACTCAAAATTTTGCGTTTTAAAATGTGGTATTAATTCTATTATCGAAAGTTTTCCTTCTCAGTTCTCTTCCGCAGTTTATTAAAAAACCTGTTATCTTGATTTTTAAGTGTTAAAAATAGATTCCAAAACATAAACGTCAGAAATATGGATAAAATATACTGTAACTCAAACAAACACCTACTTTCTTTCAAACAGAATTGTTCTTTGAAATTTTATCTCTTTAATTTTAAAGATGAAATGAATTGCGGTGAAACGAATTACCCGCACTGCCTTCAGGAATAAGTTTTGTGAAACTTTCTCCGGTACATGTCACGTGATATTTCATTTCCACTGAGCTGAGGGTACTTAAATAATTTAAGTGCTTTTTCGTGTAACGGGAACGCAAGTGAATTATGAGTTATAAAGTGGAAGTGACGGGTAATGAGAAATGTTGTCCAGATAAGATTATTGCGCTATAAACACACATAGTTTCGTTTCGCTTTATATTGTTAGAAGTTTTAGATATATTAGTTTGATTCTTAAATATTTAGTAGCTGATGTAATCATCTCAAGAGCTTACCTTATGTTTGCAAATTTTCATGAATTTAGAAAAACATAATTGCAATGATTTTTAACTGACTGCTCCTTCTATTTGTTATAAAAATATTATATTATAATGCAATGTATGTTTTAGCTCGATGCAGAGATAGATGTTTCAGCTACATATACTTTCAGAAATAAAATCTAAGATGTCTTCGTCGCATGCGTATGCCAACGTCTTTCAATAAAGTTAACGAAAATTTCTTTTCGTGTTTGCTAATATTCTTACTATATTACTTATGAAGTCATACAGTGTAATATATGTAAGGACAAAAATATCCCAGTTGTGCTAAATAATTAAAACATAAAATTTTAATTCTGTAGAATTGAGTGCAAACATACATGGTCAAATTTAAATAAAGATGATTTTGCTTAATGGTCTATAATACCGGTTTTTCAAGAACGTAATTCGTAATTTTGCACAAATAGATAGCGTTATGTCCGTTTAGATATCCATTTTTCAAACATACTTTTTTTTTCTTTTTCAGATTGGAAGCTGACACTTGTATGCTGCTATTGAAATAAATTCGACGTATTTTTGTTTGAAAGTTTTAGTTTTATGTTCATTTTAACATGGGACGCTAATATAAGCGTTTTCGAGGTATTTTACTTTCTTATTTTTATTAACAAGAAAGCGGCTGAGGCTCACAGAATATATGTCAATTTTATGGCGTTAATTGCTTAACAGAACACATGTGTCAAAACTGGTTTAAAAATTTCGTGCTCATTTTCACTTGAAGAAGAGAAACGCTTTGGCTGACTTTCTGAATTTGATGGTGACAAAATTCAATTGAATCGAATCCATAATTGAATCCATAATTGGCCATAACTGAATCGAATCGTTATATAATTATCAAGAGACTACAAAAAAGGTTAAATGTACACACACAACAAGTGAAAATCGCATAAGATGTCTTGGACTCGTGAAGAAGGTCGATATTTGGGTTTGGCGTGAATTGAAATAACTTCACTTAACGCAACAAATCAATATTTGCCATAAGCGTTTTAAACTAACCCAGTAGATCCTTTTATGAAACGAATTATCACTGGTAAATGGAAACTGTATCGTCTACGATAACATCAATAGAAAAAGGTCATGGTACAAATATGATGAATCAGCACATATTATATTGATAATTAAATTGTATCAGAAAATGATCATGTTGTCAGTTTGGAGGGATTTCAAATGTGTTGTATATTTTGAGCTACTTCCAAGGAACAAAGCGATAAACTGAAATGTTTACTGCCAACACCTTAAGAAACTGTATAAAGCAATCATAGAGAAGAGGCCAGAACTTGCAAATAGCAAAGGCATCGTGTTCCACCACGACAATACGAGACCTCACACATCTATTAACACTTAACGAAATTATTGGAACTTGGTTGGGAAGTGATGTTCTATCCCTTATATGCCCTGATCTTGCGCCATCGGACTATCCTTTCATTTCAAATTTTACAAAATTTCTGAAGTCATAAAAAAATTAGTAATAACGATGACCTCAAATGACACTTGTTTGAGGTTTTTGCTGATAAAGACCAAAAGTTCTACGAGAGCGGAATCATGAAATTACCAGAAAGATGGCACAAGCACATTGTTATGCAACTGCTCACGTGCTATAATATTAATTATTATCATGTTAAAAATTTTTCTTTTATAAGTCCAAAGGAGCAATTTGCGCAGAAGGGCTATTAATTTCTTTTGGCATTTTGCGTTGATTCACTACAAACGTTGATTCCCTTTTCAAATTGCTGCCACCAAATATTATCGCCCTGTATTGTATTTAAAGAAATTAAACAATGAAGAATCTGCATGAATGCATGTATGTTTCTCGTTTTTGTGATAAAATAAAGTTACCTAGAGCCATCAAATAAGGTAATCTTCCCCCAAACATGGGCATCTGGAAGCCCTAATTTGGAATTTGGAATTTGTTTTATTACCGATTTCATATTTTGTAAAACTTTAACAAATCCTTGATTAACAAATTCAACGATTTCAAAGCGAGCAATGGCAACACTGTACAGAAAAAAAATTATCTCCAGCACGCGAGACTGTATATCGGAAATTCTAAAGATATGCGCATTTAAAAATTATTTTGCGACATTGCTCTCGAACTGAATTTTATGGTTTAAGAGAGAAGAGCATGAAGTTTAATAAATAAAAGTAACATACAGAATGTTAAAAAACGCCCCTTTGGACGTAATTCAAAATCTGCAACCTTTAAGATGTTTTTAATATTTTATTTTTATTTATTAATATTTTAATACTCATTTTTATTTATTAACATTTTGAAAACTTTTTTTGAGTTGATGGAATTCAGGTAATGTCCCGTTTTCTTTAACTGAGTGTAAAATGAGATAAAGTTCTTTCTGTGTAAATAAATCGCTGCGTTGATTTTGAAAAAAAACATTCTTGTTCGTTTCAACAAGAAACACGTTAGGTTTTACAGGTAAGTGAATTATTTCCTTTGCGTTTCATTAAGTAAAATACACTGATATATTACAGGTCCGTAGACTGTTAGTCACAGTAACCGAAACAATTATGTTATTAAATATTTTTGTTTGAATATCGTAACGGTCATCGAACAGAACGGAACATGTTTAACTGATTAGAGAGGCGATTAAAAATCCTTATTGGGATACCAAAGCGCCCAGGTTTGAATCTCGGAGAAGACACGGATGTAAAATTGTTTGTCCCTTCATAGGAGGTAACGGTGGTCGCCTATTAGGTGCTTCTACAACAAAACGGCCACTACTTCTGGCCTTAGGAGTGGCCAGTGCCGTTATAGGCAAGTGTCCGCCATTAGTTCATTTTGTGTATGAAAAAAAAACGAGTATTATTGCACCCTAAAAAATCTAAAATTACTATTAAACTCGATATTTATTCAGAGAAATGCAGAATGTAGTTGATATGCCCATATCACTGGAAAATGTTATTTTTTTAAACCCCTTATAAAGAGGCGCATTTTGCTGTAATGTCATATTTTTAAACAGAAAATGCTAAGTATTGCAATCATGATGGGCTTTTTAAAGTTGTTGCTGTAAAGTTTCTTTCGAAGAAATTCGTGTTGCAAAATATACAACATTACCTTTCCTCAAAACAAAATTAACATTTTCATGACTCCAGTGGTTAAAATATCACGCAAAACTTCAGAAAAGACCCAAAACCGTCCTCACAAAACAGTAGAAACTGCTTGTGTTACGAGTCAGTTTCTTCCTGCCATCCCTCTTTTGAAAGGTTTATTGTAATCCTATTAGTAAATGTAATTGCAATGTACAGCAGAAATTCAGCATAAATGCGTTATGATTATGTTTTTTTATTTAATTCTCTTTAGCTGAAAATATACTTGCCAGACAGGTTTGACAGTTTAAGTACTTTTCATTAATAATATTTCTAGAATATAAATTGCTATTTAGAAGATTGTATTTAAGACTGATAAAAATATTTAATTAGGGTGTTTTCTTATTTTATCATATCTTATCGTGACATGCTAAATTATTGCATTTAGCTTATTACTTTGTAAGGTTGATCCTAACTTTATAACATAGGTTTATGCACTTTTCAGAGCTCTTCTAGCTTCAGCTTACATTTCCTACCAGAATGTATTTTCAGAAACGCGTTTAATGCAAATGAGTAAGTGTAGTATTTAAGTCGATGCTTCACTAACTTCGTTAGAGATCCAGAGTTCCTGATAAGTGCGCGTTTACCTTTGACTACGTCTCTCTCTAAGCTATTACTACGCTCGACCATAGTTTAGGTCCTTGATAGCTTCGCCTACTTAATTGAGATTTAGGGACCAACTACTTAGAATCTTGATAGTTTCGCTATATCTTTTAGTTAAGCATTAGTTAAGTTTAAATTCTTATCAATTTGAATTGAAGCCCAAGTGGAGGCTTTGCTGTATGCCCGAGATAGGAGCAGATTGTGTTAATCGTTATTTTGAGAAATAAAGGGTAGCTCGTCCTTCTTGAGTCTTACGTCTCTGTTCAGACACTCAAGCGATTATTCGCTTATCAGTGTAAGGGGTTTCTGACATTCAACTGCGAAATAGAAGGGTGGAACTCCACAAATTATTAATATTGTTTCGCGAAATGTTATATTTTGGTTCGGCGAATATTACACATGAGTATGTTCCAGATCATGGGAAAATTGTAATTCAATTTGTTACAATAGAAGATAATTTAAACCAGTTATTATAGAGGTATTCAAAAATCTCTCAAAAGCAGTTTTTAAGCAAGAGTTTTAACTGATCACAGCAGAAGAAATGTTCTAAAATTTAACGTGCAGTTCATTCAGTATTTTACGGGTTAAGTGAGCGACACACCATTCACGGTACAAATGTAGTCTCACAACAGTAACTGTGTAGCTCCACCCCAAGTTTGATGGCAAACTCTCCTAAGATCTCTAGCCCCTCTTCTCTTACGCCCACCAGCGGCAGAGCGGTAAGGTCATTGAACACTAATAGTTCGACCGGATTCGAATTCCGCGAATGGGGTGGCTGCATGGGCATTTTCGTGGTTTTTCCCATGTATAACGTGTATAAGAGCCAGTTTCCCTTAGAAAGCCCTCCACGAAGTTGTCCCTTCCCTTAGACAGATAGGCCCTCGAGGCTTTGCCATAATCACATATACTAAACTAAACCTCTACTCTTTCCGCTAAATCACTAGAACGGCTTTCAGCTCCCAGTGACCCATTCTAAGTGACCCTATGCCGCATAGGCACACTTATCATTATTTAATTCATAAATTTACAGATAATTTTCGAGGATAGTATTAAGTAACCGAAAATAGCTTGCTTATTTCAGCTATGGGAAAATTTCTTTGAGTTTTTAAAAATATATTCCATTTTTACCTGTTATTTTCAGCATTAACCTGCTGAAATTTCATATTCTACCAAATACCTTTCACATTCTAATGAAGTAAATTTCTTTTAGAGGTAAGACGGTTTATTTTTTCCTGCTTAGAATTTAGTACATTAGTAGCTTTGTAATCAGAATATTTTGCTAAATTTTAAGTCACGAATCACATCCTAAAATTAAGATTAATTTCGATTTCTTTGATAAACTTAGATCAGCAAGATTAGTAAGCTTAAAGCTTAAAGGTTCTCTAAAGCTTGGATAAAAATTCAATTTAGTGTCTCAAGTTGCTCATTTTTATTTATTTTTTCTTTTATTATTATTTCCAACTTTCTCGTTCTTAATTTGCAGCTGCAGCGCAGATTGTGTGTTGACTTCCTGCTTTTGAATTAGAACTGCCTTTCCATTTTTAAACTGACTTACGAAGTCGCAGGAAAGCTAAAGAAGTTTTACGTTAAAAGAGTAAATTTGTAGAATATTTTAAAGTAAAATTTGCAAAGTAATGTGATTACGTGAATTAGGAATGTTTGAAAAATTCCATAAAAGCGGTTAGTCTAATCCGGAACCGAAGTCTCAATGAAGTACCAATGTACTTTACTGTAATCCTTCGTTTCTCTAATGAATGTAAGTAACCCAGCTCTATATTTCTTGGTACTAAAAAGCTATAATCAATTAAAGCTGTTTTTGTCCTTCCTAACGTTTTCAAATATTAATAACAGGCGACAAGGAGTATTTTAAACAATAAATATATATCAGAAGAAGTTGCAATAAACTTTGTTTTTCAGCTGAAAATAAGTTTAGTAATTATGATATTGTAGATATTAGAAGAACTGCATATTCAGTAACTGATCGATTAGTATGAAATGACTCTAATCCATATATTCCTGTTAGAATTTTATTTAGAAATCAATAATCTTTGCCTTAAGAATGCAATTTGCACATCAGGCTAGAGTTTGTAATGGCAACATAATATTTAGTAGTTTGATTTCTAACTTTTAACGCACTTTAATAATCAGGATCCTTACAATGGAGGTTTCAAGTTCCTTTATGTTCTTCTTAATTGTAACAAATCATTGCCATTTACGCTTATTTTCTGTATAATAATTATGAATGAAATCGACATAATATAATGTGTTCCAGAATGGTAACACTTCTAAATATCTCTTGAACGATTGACCCAACTGAGGAAATGAAACAAATAGAATACTTTTCATTCTATGATAATTTTCATTGCGTAGCAGCTTTAAATAAACTCATACGAAACTTATATTTTTAACTGGGACAGGAGGAAAAGAATTGTTAACGACAGTATTGTTTTTCATTGCCGAAATCGACAAATGCAAAGAATACTCCATTTCCTTTACTACCCAAATTACAGATGTATCATTCATTTTGAGCAGTCTCTACTTAAGCCGATCTGAGGCCTTCACCGGAGTCCGCAATGCCTGCTTTTCTCTTTTCTATGAAGAAAAAGCTTAATCATGCAAAGCCATAATGTTGAATTTGGGATCTCTAAAATCTTCAGTTTAGGCCTAAACCTAGTGGACCTAGGGCATATTCAGGACTTCATCATAATATTGGAGGACTGAATAACTTTATCGCTAAAAAGCTATATATGTGAACTTTTCAGTTCCAAATTTCTATATACGTTATTTCAAATAGGTTTTAAATAACCTTTCAGGCAATTTTAAAAAGCCGAAATTATTACCTTGTCAAATTAAATTTCATATGATACCCATAAATTAACCATTTTTCAATAGATGAAACTGGTTGAGTCTTATAAATTTTAACATTTCTTCGAGGGCCCTCATTTTGTAATATGAATTGGTTTCTTATCCTAAAACCTTTTCTAATAAGAGCACGAAATTATGTTTATAAATTTTTATCAAAATCTGCATAATTGCTGATAACTTTGTAAGGAATATGTTTGCAAATGCCAAGAGCTGTTAGGAAGTGTTAGGAACCTCACTGTTAGGAAATAAATAAGAAACCTGAGTCTGAAGTTTTTTAAAAGTCTTTTATATTGCTTATTGTCTTTCGATTCTTGCAAGTAATACTGCCTTGAAACTAAAACAAGAAGTCAACTCTTCGAATCCAACTGACGACATAAATCGAATTTTTTGTATTATTTTATTCTGAAAGAATATTTGTTCATAAAAAATTTTAAGGAAGTAGCACAGAAGTTATATATTATAAAATTCATAAATCGTATTTGTCATGAAAGCATTCAAAATATAAAATAATAGGGCTGAACACATCGAACAACTATTAATTTAGCCTTAAAAGCAAAATATTTATTGTTACTGTGTATCTGTGTAACATAAAATGTAAAAAAAGCAAATCTGTCTAAATTTCTGATTCCATACACTAGAGAATTTTATGAATATCAGTCCATACTTCCTTGTCCTTAAAATACTGAGAAAGATTGCTGTTCAAATTAGCATTTAAAAATGTACGCGACATGTTTTCTATTTTGGACATCCTTAGGGTTTTTCAAAGTGGCAAAGCACACGATGGCAGTATTATATAATGGGATTAATACTATTTAAGTTCCTTCGCAGAGGAATTTCAGTATTTTCTGCTAAAAGAGTGAATTGCCAGCTGTGCAAAAAAGCGCCAAATATGGTAGCCTGTTTATGTCGTAACATGATTAGCTGTGCATATTTTAATGTTCACAATTCCGAGTTCGTGCAGTTCACTGATAATTTTAAGATAAAATAGATTGCTGTGTATATGGGGAAAATTGTTGTTCTTCGAGTGTACACAGCGAGCAATTTTTGCTTAAAAAATATCAGTGAATTGCATAAACTTGGCATTGTGCCCATTAAACACTCTCTATAATATTTATTATGATATACTAGTACGATTGAAAGATCCTTTTTTCGTGAAGTTTTACGTATGGTTAGAGCTGCCGCTGTTTAGTTAGATTTCACGCCATTTTTTATATTCGGTCTTAAGTGGCACCGACCTTAAAAGAAAAATTTTGGGCTTTTTGAAGCAGTTGTTTGTCATGCTTTACATTTATTTTAATCAGTATATTCATATCGAAACAATCATACAGAAGTTCTCTGTTCTTCTAATTTTATGAAATTATAGACTCGTATAGAGAGAAACATTTCGAATATGCGACAATTTGAACCATCATCCACTGAAAATAAAATTAAACATTACTCAAGTAATTTGCTTGATCTATTTCATAAATTTCATTAAATTTTATTGCGTTTCTTATACAGCTTTATATATATATATTATACACATTATATACACACATATATATATATATAAGCATATGTTACGGTAACTGTGATTAATCCGCTGATTATAAATAATAACCGGTAATTATGCATAATTACCACTAAATTTGGTAAATATGATAAATTTTTGAAAATTCATCCAATTAACCGGTTTGTTTGCATAATTTCCAACTCGCAATGGTAAATGTGATAAAAGTCCCTAACTTCACGAAAATTCGTTCAGTTTGCGAAACTGCTTGGCTTCTATCAACGCTTGACAATCACGTGATTTCAGTAGGGTTCATCGCATCTAGACGCATTTTCCCTACCCTCTCGTATTTTATGAAATTTTAAACAATGGCTGGTATGCTTCAGCGTTTTATTTCCAAATTAGTTAATATTATGGATACTAAGAAAGCAAACAGTGCTTTTTCTGACGAAAGAAAGATATGATGATTTGTTAAAAAAAGTGAATAATAATAAAAACAAAAGTAGTGGAAAAAAACGGAAGATTATCAAACTAAAAAGGTACGATGTAATGAAAGTAGGCAATGTTGAAAAACGTATCTTTCCCGTAAGTAAAGACAGCTCGAATGTTAGATTTTACATGTACTTTGAAGAACGTTTTACCATTATTCATGAGGTACACTTGTCAATAGGCCATGGTGGAAGAAACAGCATGTTAAAAGAACTAAATATTACTACAGATGAAGCTATGATTTACTTAAATTTGTGTGACAGTTGAAACACACACACACAAAAAAAAAAAAACTTGGTGCCTAAGAAAGGACTTGTTAGGCCAATGATCCTTCAAGAGATGAATTCAAGATGCCAGGTGGACCTAATTGACATGCAGTCACAACCAGATAATGACTTTATATTTGTCTATCAAAACCACTTGACGAAGTTCGTACAGTTGCATGCCCTAAAAAGCAAACGTGCAGAAAAGGTTGCTTATCACCTAATTCATATTTTTACTATATTTGGAGCCCCCTGTGTACGGCAAAGTGACAACGGTCGTGCGTTTAGTAACAAAATCGTAGAAGAAGCTTGTGCAATGTGATCGGATCTGAAAATTGCGCATGGAAAACCTAGGCACAGCCAAACTCAAAGTGCGGTTGAACGTGCAAACCAGAATATTGACAATATGCTAAGTTCTTGGTTGGAAAGCAATCACACCAGTAAAGGGTCCTAAGGGTTATGTTTTGTACAACTTATTAAAAATACAGCATTTCATGAAGGCATCAAGTGTTTCCTAATGAAGCAATGTTTGGGACGCCTGCAAAATTTGGCTTGAAAACGTCTTCTTTCCCGAATGACTCTATCGAACATCTTAGAACTGAAGAAGAGCTTTAGGCATTAATCGAGGCAGTTAATAACGTTTCCGAAAACACCAATACCGAAATAGAAAATGTTTCTAAATGGACAATAACGACCTATCTCAAAATGAACATCCATCTGAAGTTAATTTTAAGAATCAGAAAGAGAATGAAGCAGCGGCCGTTCTAATCAAGGCAGATATTTCATGTAGGCAACAGCAAATAAGATAACATAGAATGACTGCTAAAGAAGGTTTAGAATTACAGGGAAAGAAAATGTTGAAGTTTCAAATCTTAACTTTCCTGCTGGTAAAGTTGGTGACACAGTGAAACTTCGAATACCAGACGTTGACAGAGCAAGAAGTGTTCCCCGAAATTTATTAGCAGTGATATTAGAAGTTCAAAATGAAGAGTTTTGTCAGTTATGAACGAAACAAGGCAGACTTTCACAGTTGTATACTAGAAATCTTTTCACATTTGTGAAGCAAAATTTATTTTGCTTGACCATGTTCCAGATCCTATGTACTTCGAGAATGTGTTAGAAAGACATCCTTTCTGAAGGTCAGGAATATCAGCGATGTGTTTGTAAGGGACAAATACGAGTCTGATAAGTGAAAATGTAAAACATCTGGCAAACTTTGTAATTCTAAATGTCATAACAGTCTAATATGCTTAAATAAGTAAACTTAAAATATTTAGTAATTTGTAGTACTAGCATTTAACATTATTTGAAAAAAAATTTTTGTTCTCTAGAATATAGGCTTAGTTTGTTTTTTATATGTAACTGCAGCTTGTTTTTTTATATGCAACTGTTTTGTACAAGTTCATGTAAATTGTATTTTTTGCATTTCACAACACCTGTCGGTCCCTTATTCAAATTTCGTTCAGGCTAATTAAATGTATGTGACTTAAAATAACCATTTATTGACTTTTTAATTGTAAAATATGAAATATTGCAATTCGTGGTCTCTTACGCCATAGTGACCAACGAAAAAATATCTTTCCGAGTAGTAACTACTTAAAAAAACTGCACTCTACTCTACTGGCGCAATCAGTCATGATACTTATCACTTTTACGATTACGAGTTGGGAATTATGCAAACCCGATTAATTTCATAAATTTTCAAAAATTTATCATATTTACCAAATTTAGTCGTGATTATGCGTAATTAGCGGTTATTATATATAATACCAGTTTATTACTTTTACCGTAATATATATATATATACAGAGAGAGAGAGATGTATTCTTTCAGTCATGATACTTATCACTTTTACGATTACGAGTTGGGAATTATGCAAACCCGATTAATTTCATAAATTTTCAAAAATTTATCATATTTACCAAATTTAGTCGTGATTATGCGTAATTAGCGGTTATTATATATAATACCAGTTTATTACTTTTACCGTAATATATATATATATACAGAGAGAGAGAGATGTATTCTTCTTATAGATAATGCAATTCGCTGCAGAGGTAGATGGAATTATGCAAATATGTTAGGCAACAGCCAATCGCGCTTTCATGTCAAGAAATATTCAAAAAAGACAGTCTTATAAGAAGCCAGCTTTATGAAGGGTTACAGAAGTTGATTGTAAGTGCTTATAGAAGGTGTTTAAACCTTTCGTACAATTTGCTTTCAAGACATATGTGTTTCTATAACTTCCAGAAGACGAATGGAATGTTCTGAGCGCTGGCGTGCTGTGGACAGTCGATGCCAAATGTTGCTCTTTTCTTCGGCGTTCATCATTCTGTAGTTTCACGTTTATGGAAACAATTCCAAACCACACAGACAGTTGTCCGAAAGCCAGTAACCGATCGCCCAAGGGTTACAACCCCCCGCGGAAGATCGATATATTGCTATTGTAGCCAAGCGGAATCGCAGAGCGACCTCCACACGTGTGGGATCTATTGTTACAGCGTCCATTGGTAAGACGATATGTGCAGCTAAGGTTCGCCGAAGATTACATATGAGTGGACTGTACGTCCGGGTACCTCGAATTTGTGTTTCTCTATCTGTCCAATCAAGAGGGCACGATTACAGTGGTGCCGGGAACATGTCAATTGGAATGTGTCTGACTGGGGTAATGTCATGTTTACTGATGAGTGAAGATTTGCTCTGGAGCCAGATGTCAGGCAAATAAGGATACGGCGTGAACAACGAACACGCAGTCAGTCCCAAAACATCACCGAACATCACGCATTCCGAGGCGGAAGCATTGTGGTGTGGGCAGGGATTTCATTAGGATACCGCACCGACGTGCACATCTTTAAACGCCGTTCTTTGACGGCTCTCCGATATCGAGATGAAGTCCTAGAACCCATTGTGAGATTGTACGCTGCCGCAGTTGGCCCTAATTTTGTTTTAATGGACGATAACCCACGTCCCCATAGAGCTGACATCGTCAATGACTACCTGGAGAGTGAAGGAATTGCGCGTATTGCGTGACCAGCATATTTGCGCGACCTTAATCTCATTGAAAATCTTTCGGATGCTCTCGGCCGTGCTGTATCTTCACGTTCCCCACCTCCAGCCACTCTTATTGAGCTGGAAACTGCTGTACAAGAAGGATGGCGATTGCTTAATTCTGCGGTGGTTGACCACCTAATTGAAAGCATGGCCACAAGGTGCAAACTTTGTATACAGATGAGGGGGAATCACATACTCTATTAATGTCCTTTTTTTCATTTTATGCTGTTTATTTTCACTTTATACAAAATTCTATTTAAGTCTCCAGTATGTCATTATCTGATAACTTACAAAAATTTAATATTGTTTTCATTTCTGTTTATAATTATTGATTTTGTTTTATGCATAAATATATATGTTACTTTCCTGCCGAATTTTGTGTCAATGAAAGCAGAATTTGTTGATTTTTTTTGCATTTTACATCTTCGTGCTTAACTTTTGGAAGTGAGTGTAGATAGATAGATATTCTTATCTAGCTTATATATGTATAATCCTGAGATATGTATATATATACATATATAGATAGATAGATATAGATATAGATAGCTATTCTTATCTAGCTTATATACATATATACAGAGATAGATAGATAGATACAGAGAGAGAGAGA
>KK116567.1:147405-168907 GCA_000611955.2 Stegodyphus mimosarum
TACATAATTTTTCATACTTATAATATTTAATATAAAATAATTATTCAATTGTTTATTTTAAATATTAAAAGCATATATCTGGAATCTAACATTAAATGTTCCTAAAGCACTGAATTTCCAGCTAAGGTCTAGTCCAGTGCACGAGAATAAAACATAAAATCTACCGACCAAATTTCGTTTTTAGCCATCTTAAATAATGTAATTTCCTGAAGTTTCCAAGAATTTTCAAGGGACCTATTCTCTCACTATACAATTTCATTAACTGATTTTCATTTTGAGTTGTCGCCATAGAAAGTGCACATTTCTCAGTTTTGTAGCATTTCTAGGAAAAGACGTGCTTAAGAAAGAAACGGGTATTTACTCAGATAAAATCTTTGATTTCAGGTGATTGATATTTCAGTTGCTTGATATTTGTTTTGCATAAACAGAAAAACAAGATGTGCGTTTTTCGTTTACACTTTTCTGTTGTTATTCAGATGGATGGAAGTACTCAGCAGCTGTTCGTTACAGCATTCTTACGTTTTCAATGGGTATAAATATCCTGAGTATAAACATCCGCAGTATAAATAACCATATAATATTTTTGAGTAGGAACATCCACAACATATATTATGTTAAATTCTTTAGTTAGATTGTAGGTCCTTTATGTTTATTACCCAGCTATTTTAGATATTAAATCATTACTGTCACTTATTCCTTTCATTTTTTTGCCAAAATGCAAATTTGTTGTCATGTATTTAAGGTTAGAGTTTTGGATTGTAAGACAGAGCGCGTTATGACTCTCGATTGGCTTGGTTAATTTATTTAATCATGGTAAGGCCCTGGAGAGCTATCTTCCTAGATGAAGGGTTGCCTTTCTGGTGGACTTTCTAAGTTTTACTTCTTGAAGCCACGTTATTGGTATGCTAAAGCAGATAAGATTCTAAGAGAGATAAGCTAGTGCTCGGCCTTGCATTACAATTGCCGAAACTGAATGCTGATTAAGTTATGAGCTACTTTGCGTAAAGTGATTTGTGTAGCCTTTGGCTACGAGATTAGTTAGATTAAAATTTCATTAGACTTACTTTATGTTATCTCGCCACGAGTGGTTCGCTGAGTTACAAACCCCAAGTGCGTCTCCTTTACCTTATTTAGTTTTAAATAAAGGGTCTTTTATACCCTCTAAATTTTCTGTTGTTATTTAGCGATCATTCGCTTAATGTCTACCAAAGTTTGGTCGTTATAAAGTGCAAAAATATGTTATAAAGTTGCATAAAATACTATTAGTATAGAAAGATGACCGATTTCAGCTCAAAGAAGTAACTATTGCCAGTTCCACTACGAGTCTATATATACATATGTTCGGTCTTAGAGCATCAAACTAGTGCTTCTGTAGTAAAGTAGGCAATCTGGAGCATTACTTAAACGAGAGCACCCTAACACAGGAACAGGCATCTCTCAAAACCCTCTGAAATAAGAAGTCTGAAATAATCTTCAGAAATGGAGAGCTCGACTAGTGAAAAATGAAAAAGGTCCAAAGAAAGTTTTCAATTATTAATAATAACAAGGTAATTGCATATATTAATGCTAACGCTGATAATGTTTAGGCCTTTCCCACAGAATATTACTTCTAACTCCAAGCTATCTATTGCGAAGTACATTGCTCAGTCTCACATAACCTTTAATCTGTAAGACGCATGTTTTCTTCATGTTGCCTAAATCGCTGTTTTGTAAACAATACGTAAATATTTCTGTGAATTATTATTTCGATACTTGCATACATTCTGCAAACAATGCTTATAATATCTGGCAAAGTATGCGATTCTATGGAATTGATGTAAATAATTCTACTTGGGCAGTGCAACGTTTAAGGTTATGATATACAGCATTTATAGTAACATAGGATTCCAATGCATTTTTCTTCAAGGGCCTTGTATGCCCGTATAATGTCTACCGGGTCTTAGCTGTGGTGCACAGATAACAGTTCCCCCCTCCAGAGGATACGCAATAACAGTTTGATCATATAGAAAGCCTGTTGTCCTCATGGGTGCGTAGCTTGATTATATAAAAAGCTTGTTGTCCTCATGGTCTTATTCTCGAGGACAGAAAGTGAGTCTATGCTTTTCTTTCTGCTTTAATTTGTGAAACAGTAATGCGAATAATTTAAGGAAATTTTCATTCCTCAAATTCTGAATTCTAACTTAAATAATATTCTAATAATGCTTGGTTTCTAAGGAATTCTGATAAATCTAGTTTTGCTATTTATTTTGTTGGTAAACTATTGATATCATCGATATTTATTTTGCTGATAAACTATTGATATCATCAATGTATTTAATAACTTAATATATTGATGATTAAAACAATCTCAGGATAGATGTAATAATTTCGGAACATAACTACAATTAGCCTTATAGTAGCCTACAATGCCTTGTAATAAAAACCTTCATAATTTGGCATGCAAAATCCATACCCATAACAGAAAATTTTCTTGGAGATAGCTGCTATGGAATTATCATTAAAATTTTTAAATTCTCCTGCAGACTGTGTAGCTATTGCTGGTCACTAAAATATCACGAGATCAAGATGAAGTGGTTAGTTTAAATTTTACATAAACTGTTCTCGTTTTCAAAACTGAAACTTCTCAATAGAGAAATACATTTAATTAAAATAAATGCATTATTGACGACAAAAATTATATACTAAATTTTAATTCGAAATTTCCCTTAATATCGAAAGAAATTTCGTCCCATTGATTTTAAAAATAACAAGCATTGAGACACATGTCCTGAAGCTATGATAATTTTAAAATTTTAGAGAATTTTATGCAGAGTTTACAAATTTAAAATCTTTCATATAAAGTCCTCTTTATTTCTGTCTAATTAACATTCTTGTGAGATATTCATTAGTTTCAGAAACATTTAAGTTCCTGTTTAAATTGCAGCCTTCGTGGATCTGATATATACACTGATGGGAAATGTCTCATATATTAAGTCAAAGACACATGACAGTTGAAAACTGGTTTACGCTGAATTCATAATAGTTAGAAATTTAACAAAAATAATTAGTATAGAAACTCTGCATTTGGTAAATACTCCTCTGGTCATGTTAATGAACTCATATGGATATGATAAACCTAATGATTTAAAATATTTGTGGCCACATCACGATAATTAAAGTTCATTTAATCAAGCAGAGATTATGCTGGTCCATGTGATTGCAGCTCACATACTACTTATGTGGAAAAGGTATTCTAATGAAGAGTTTCCTGAGAAGGTTTTAAGAGAATTCCTAAACTGATCTCTTAATTGAGCTCCAAGGCACTAATCATTTCAACTTTGAAACTCCAAAGTTGAATTAAATTCAGAATAGTCATAAGCTCTAGGTTTGCTCTAAGGCTAAATAATAATCGCATTTGCATTGAATAAATTTATTGCAAGAAGTAGAAACGTTTCCGTATTAATGAAAAGATCTTAAATGTAATTAATGCTTAAAAATATAATTTATATGAAATAATAGTTTAATTAGTCTTATGGAGTATTGGGCTCACGAGTTCCTAAGCGGTAAAGTCGCTGAACACTGAGAGTTTGATCTAGGTTCGATTCCAGGCAAACGGGCTGGTTGCATGAGGGCCTTCGTGGTTCTTCACATGTGTAACCGAGGATAGGAGTCAATTTCCTTAGAAAGTCCGCCTCGGAAGACGACTCTGTTCTTAAGCAGAGATACCTTGTGTGCGTTGTTGTAATAAAATAAATAACCTTATGTAATACCGACGATGCATATATAACCTTCCACATGAAGTGAAAGCTAATGTATTTCACCTACCATCTGAGAATTTTGTAGGAGATATTCCGCTAGCTGTGTTGCAAATTCAGATGTATTTACTCTCCAGTCTTTTTAAGTATTACCAAAGGTTTGCTATATTTCAGGAAATAAAAATACGCTATGCAGAAAGAATGCGCTTGAAATTTTTACTTCCATAGTAATATCGACGGTTATACATATTGCAGAAATATCTTCGTTAAAAAAAGAGTGATTATCAACTCAAGCAAATGAGAATAGACTGTCACTAATTATCTAAATTTATTACTAGTTAAAAATATTAATTGCGTTAAGGTATAACTCAATTTACAAAAGAAGCTATTTGAGATTTTCTGAATTAAGAGCTTTGCAGAAAGCAATATGCTTGCTTGTAGGTTAAAAAAAGTATGCATGCATGCATGCATAATGCATCTACAAACTACACCTAAAGTTATATTGTAATATTAATTACATTTAATGGCTTCAATTCAGGATCTTCCATTTGGACCTTTCTCAGTTCTCTGCTGTTCTAGGGATTAGTCTCTAAGGGGTCTGTGTTAATTTATCTGATAATTGAAAATAAAGTCATATTTTAACTAGGCTTTCGAACAATGTTTATACTTTTCTGCACAAGATCTTGACAGTGCAATCCATGCGAAATTCCTTTGTAACGTCAAATTTTCATATCATCTTCTTGAAACCGCTGTATCCATCTAGTCACTTATCCTTCAGATTTTTTTAATTTAATGACGCAAGTTCAAAGCGCAAGAGGAATTTCCGGCCGCAGAGATAACGATGTAACTATTGCGTTTACGATGGCTAACAGCCCTTTGGTGGTCATATAGTAATTTATTTCTGGTTTAGTGAGACCTGTACTGAAACAGGCGATGAAGTATTCCTGGCATGAGTTTCTTGTTAAAGAAAACTTTTATTTATTTATTTAATATATGTACATGTTAACAATTTTCTCTTTTCCATGCTAAAAATACTATTTAGATAAGAAAGATAAACATAAATTTCAAAAATTAATACTATTGAAATAAACAATGTTTATCCAAGTTCGAAGCCTTCTCTCTGTGAAGGGCAGCATCAAAGTTTTCTTTCAACTCATGAAGCAAAAATTGCTTTCTATTACTGATAGATAGGCCAATTCCGTAAACGATAATGATGAAAGAAAAAAGATTTGAAAAAGGAGTGTAAAATAGAGTTAGAACCTCTAATATTAATACTGATGATTTTATCTCTCTACAAATATTTTTAGAATCAGTTTCTCCTCTAATTCTGCTCTAAAACGAATAGACTGATAACAGGCGCGCCATATATTAAGTTCTCAAACAGAAAAAGAAACCAAATTCTATCTCATAATTATGATATTGCTAAGAATTAAGCAATTGAAACGACTTGAAAATAAAAAAGTCAGTTTGCTAAATAACATAACAAAGGAATTTAAAATTGAAAGAACAGGGCTTTTATTAGGGATCAAAATTTGAAAAGGTAAATAAATTTACCAGATTCAAGAGCAGTAGTATAACGGAAACTCGCTGTGAAGAACTAGCAAATAAAATAGAGCAAAAAGCACTAAATTAAAAGAATGAACTCCCAACTCTAAAATAATTACTACGGAAGGGATAACAAACGAAACATGAGGAAACCCTTAATAATAGATGCGAAAAAATTAATATTAAAACAAAAAAATTAATTAATTGAGAATTAATTAAAAGAAGAAATGAATATTCTAATATTCAATCAATGGAAGATTAATAATATTGTTTTAAAGTTTTAACAAAACCAAGATACGTGATTAAAACGACTGAGAAATCGTCCGTAACCCGAGCAATAATGGAGACTGCGATGACATCATGCGAATGTACCTAACTATGACGTTACACAAATCACGTGATTTGTGACGTCATCCATTACTTTTTGAGATTTTTCGAATCTTTTTTTTTTAATTCTAGATGAAAGATATCTGATAACACTAGTTGGTGGAAAGGCTCGATGGATAAGTACCTATGTTAGACATTCAAATTTCCGATAATACTATTACTACTGTGCTGCTGCTGAGTAGACTCCCGAGTACCACTCATTGGAGTGAATCATCATCTTCGGGACAAACATCAGTCAAGAACAGGGATAACATTCTAATTAGTATTATATGTTTCTATAAAATGATAAGTACATGTGCAGCCGAATTTCTTGATGAAAATGATTTTCAGTGTTATGGTGCAATTTTGCAACCGAACGGAGTATTTCAGTACATAAGGTGGACATTTAAATACATTAAAATATAAATGCACATTTCAGTACTGAATTCACTATACTTGTTAAGCATAATTCTGGTTCATACGACATGTATATTAAAATTAAGAATAAAATGATATTAGAGGAATGCGAGAAGAGAATTTACAATGCTTGCAGAAACTGATATGCAACTATATATAAATGAAATTAAATATAAAATTAAGAAGAAAATACATAAGACGCTCGTTAACTGGAATTCGGTAAATTCAAAACTTCAGTTAATTCTAACTAACCCAAGCTCCCGAGAAACCTGTATTGGAATTAATGTTAAAAATATTTCATTAGTTCGAACTAAGTTTTTATCATCTCGGTTAATTCAAACTAAAACTTTGACAAAAAATCTTATCCCGATTCATCTTTTATTAACTTGTTCTGCCCTGACATGTATGGACGACTTAGAGATTCGCCCTTCATACAAAACTAAAAGCTCACCACAATTGCAAATAATAATTTTATGTGTTCCCTTTCTCAGTAATTTTAGCTTCACGATCACAGGGAAAAGTTATTCAAAGTTCCCTTGCTTCTTCAGTTGCCTTTCCGGTCGTCTTTACGTTTTCATCACTTTTGAAATGACCTATGTGTTCTGTTGATTTAGGAATGTATTGATGTCCAATGATTTGAAGAGGATAAATTATTTGAATGGTTCATAACTTTATTCACTGTAATGTCTTCTAACACGTGTTCGAGTACTTAAAATTGTTTCAAACTCAACCTTTTAAATTTCTCTTCTTTCTTGTCAGCTTTTCATCTAAATCCATTATTTGTCAGGTTAAGTTTCCCAGCTTCTCAAATTTTACAGTTAAAACTTGGCTTTTGTTTCGAAAACCGCGACACAGTCTCCAAACCCTAATAAACGAATTACTTGTAATTTTCCTTAGCTTAGATATATTTTTCATGTTCATAATTTCTCCGCCGTCATACGCCAAAATGTTGAAAAAGATTTAAAATTGGTGATTTCTATTAAATTAATTGCTTCTAACAATGTGAAGAAACAATTCATTTTAAAATAAAAGACATAAATTTATTTACATAGGAAAGCAAATTTAAAAGAGTTTCCGGTTTTATGTATAATATCATTTTATTCTTAATTTTAATATACATGTCGTATGGACCAAAATTATGCTTAACAAGTATAGTGAATACAGTATTGAAATGTGCATTTATATTTTATTGTATTTAAGTGTCCACCTTATTTACTGAAATACTCCGTTCGGTTGCAAAATTGCACCATAACATTGAAAATCATTTTTCATCAAGAAATTCGGCTGCACATGTACTTATCATTTTATAGAAACATATAATGCTAATTAGATTGTAATCCCAGTTCTTGACTGATGTTTGTCCCGAAGATGATGATTCACTCCAATGAGTGGTACTCAGGAGTCTACGCAGCAGCAACTCAGTAGTAATAGTATTATCGGAAATTTGAATGTCTAGCATAGGTACTTATCCATCGAGCCTTCCCAGCAACCAGTGTTATGAGATATCTTTCATCTAAAATTAAATAAAATAAATTAACTTATTGCAAAACTATACACCAGGAGTGGCCAACAATCAAGACGATTGGAGCCGCATGATAGATTTCAAGAATGTCCTAGAGTCGCAAGTTCAAATTTATATCGTTTAAAGAATCATAAGGCAACTTTTGTACATAAAGAAACTTTGAAGTAAATTAATGATAATTTCGCATTTTATATATTATTAACATGGTTACATATGAATATAAATAAGTGCATCATATATCTACTGCTTTGTGTTCAGAAAAGCTAAGTCTCAAGAAAATATAAATTTGTAACTTTTATACTATGCAACTGAACGTTTTTCCTTCGGGTAGAGAAACCAAGCATTTTCTTTTGATTTGCTTTATCATCTTCTATTAATAATTATTACTGTTTGATTTTGGTAGAAGTAAACTGAAATCTGAAACACATACATTGATTTACAATTATGAAAAGATCTTGAGTGAATTATGAATAATTTAAAACAAAACAATTTTTTTTTCTAAATCATAATCAATCTTTCAAAATGAATAAATTAAATGATACAGGTCAACGCGCATTACAGAGAAATTGTTATTAGAGAAAGAAAACTTATTTAAAATTCAGCTAGTAATTTTTCAGGCTTTTATATTTAAATTAACGTTATATTCCATACAATTAATATGAGGACCAACGCACTGAGATCATTCGAAACTTTAGACCTTAACCTAACAAATCGCTAAACATTTTAATCAAATCTTTGGACTGATTAGTTTTACTGACATTCAATGTGGAAAAATTTAATAAAAAAAGAACATGATTGCAATTTCAAAGATTTCTGAATCAACATTATCACTCATGGCTACCCTGAGTACTGATAACACTATATCAATTTGGCATCCAGCGAATTCTGCAAGAATTTTTACATTGCCCATCACTGAAATTTCTCGAAACTATATCTCGAATCATTCCGATAGTCACAAATTTGCTCCAATAATTTTGTAAATAGATTGCTGAGAAATCTATCAATTCATGACAGGCTATATAAGGGCACAGTCGAGAATATACTCCAACTGTCTATCAGTCTAACCTTTCAGCAATAGCAGTTGAATTTTGAGCTTCTTTTTTAAATATATGGTAAATCAGAACTAATGGTACAAAAAGAAAACATATCTATGACTACTATAATGAACTTATTTCACAAATACGTATATAACATGAAACTCTCTATATTTCTATGTATATGCACAGATGTTCGATGAAGAGCCTTTTGTGACACGGGTAATGTCTACATGACAGTTCATTTTAAACAGCTGTAGAGATCCACCCAATTCTAACAGACCAATAAAGGCCGTCAAATGACTTACCGTCTTGTCTGAAATTTCTAACTCGGCAGAATGTTTAAAGAAAATTCTTTCTTATTTTATTGTCAGCCTAACAGTTACACATGGTGTGTACAGAAAATAAATCTGAAATTGAGTTTGAGAAGGTGTCAATAGGCATATGAGGATACTTTAAAAAATAAAACAACAGACTTAAAAATAAACATTTGTTAAATTAAACATCAGCAAATTTCACATTACTGCGTGAAAGCTTTCGTGAAAGACGTGTGATTGAAAATTATGATCGAAATTTAGGAAGACAAAACATATCAACAGAAACGAAGTGTAGAAGAATAGACAAAGAAGTGTAGTTCTGGCATCAGAGGCGAAATAATTGATGCAGTTGTACTGAGCTGCAGTACTAAGGGGTACCGGCTCTAACCTAATGCGATATTTGTATCGAGCTAGAAAGAAAGAAGGTCATCAAACAATGTACGAAAAATTACCACAAGCTAAGGCAGTTTCACCAGCATCAGTATGCAGTATTTTGACAGAAACTTCGGAAAAGAGAGATGTTTGTGTTCATCAATTGATCACTCATTGCTTGACGCAACATTATTGATGAGACGATATAATGATGAAGGTGGAAGCTTTCTATCTCGAATAATAACAACTGATGAAATTAAAGTTAACTGTGAATTAGAAATTTTGACTAAAAGTGAAATTGTTGTCAATTCAATGATTCTCCCCGCGATCCCGAATATTTCACCATTCACAACCATTGGCGAAACAAATTATGAGCTCTGCCTGCGGTATTACTGAAGAATATTACGCGTTTTATGTGGGAAAAGTGTTCATTGAACATATTTACTGTTACTACATTGAACATACCGTTGCTAAAACTGCGAACGAATTGCATAAAAATTCTACACTTGCCTAGGGAGGAGAATCAATTTTGATTGAAACCTGCAGAAAACTGAGACAAGTCTCCTAACCAAGTACAACAGGGAAGATTCATCTCAGCAAAAAATAAAATTCTTGGATTTAAAATTCTTCGGCAAATTGAAAGAACCTGCGCAGACTGCAGGGCGAATTAGAGAACTATGCTTATTTTCTTTCAGGAATTCCTCTACTGCAGAGTTGTTTTCTTTAGTCATTACGGAATATGGCTGGCCGGGTCTCTGGGTACCTTCCGCAGAGTTGACGCAGCTTTTAGTGTCTGTACATTATACTGCAGGATGTGCATAGATCATCGTACAACGCTTTAACCTTGCGTTGAATTTTACGACTAGTTTCACATCTTCACCACTTCAAAAATAAATAAATAAACTGTCTTTGTTTCCTTCTTCAGTGCTGCAGCATCGTGCTACCACATGTTGGTCTTTTTTTAAATCGCTTTTTTTTCTGGCAGGAGTTGAACCACAAGGATAACTCCTGACATTTCAAGCACAACTCTTGTCAATCGCACAACGCACCGGGATTTTATTTCGCTTTAAATGTTTTCATTTGAATCACCTCGATAATGTTAGGTTAGGTTACATGAATATGGTAAAATACGCAATGCCTAACTGCCTAATCGAAGGAAAGCTTTTACGGAGAAATTTCTAAAGGAAACTGACTCATTAACTATGCAACTAGCCCGTTTTCCTAGGATCGAACCCAAATCAAATTTCCAATAATCAGCGGCTTTAAATATTTGACCACTAGTGGTACTATCACTTCTATGGGAGTATATTAGAGATACAGTATTTTGAAAATTTTTGGTATCCGTAAACGTACTTGTTTAAGTTGTTTCAATAATTAATTAAAATACAAAGATGCACAATTAATGTAAACCCACTAACCGACTACATAACACTTAATCGTAATTATTTTTTGAAATGATTCAGCTATACTTGCAAGAATGATGAAATGAAAGGTCTTAGAATGCACTTTCTTTTATGAATTAAAATTTAAACAGAAAAAGGAAACACATAAACAGTGCCAAACTGTTAAGGCAGGGTCCACCTTGAACTTAGATACCAAAAATATATAAAGATCATTTTCATAATTTATCGCTTGATATCTAACATCAGGAAGAGTTTCGAGTTTCAATGCATTTCCACATACTTTAGCTCTTTAATCTCAATAGAGACTTCTAAAAGAAATAATTTTCGTTTATTAATAATTAAGAAAATCAAACATGACGGAGCATTTCCTTTCTTTAAGAAAAAATAGAGATTATAGTGCTTTTATGGGAGGAATATCAATTGATTGAACCTTATTTTGCGTTTCTATACATTTCTGTAGTACAACTTAAAAACACATTTTGCAGCACTGTTTAAGAAAAAGTATAAAGAAAGTTAGTCTTCAGATGTTTGGAATTATAAAAAATACACATATGAGTAGGGATAAGGGAAAATAAAATAATTGTTTTTCAAGAATTTTGAATTACACGCATTGAAAAAAAATCTATAGCGATGAGACACAAAAAATATGCTTTCGACCAGAGTTTGGAATTATTTATAGAATAAAAGGTAATAGGATTAACAATTTTTTGAAACAAAATTTCTTCAACCAAGTATTAAGCTCTTGTCCAAGTAATTTACTGTGTATTTATTTGTGTTATAGTATCACATGTTATTTTAGAAACTCCTTTTCCCTATATTAGAATTTTTATTTTGTAGGGATATTACCTTTAGAATTCCAAGATGGGAAAGAGATAAATACAAATTCATAAGTTTTAATACGCTGCTAAATTTAGGAAGCTTTTAGAAAAAATTAGTTTTCTCCAAAGATGTAAGTGTTCCATCATGAAGATTTACGAATGGCAGTTGAGAATGGTAAAACAAGATTTTGATGAATTCATTAATATGATGAGTTATCTTGCAGTTCGAATCTGTCTTGGTAGACAATCGAAAATACGCAGCTGATTAATAAAATTCCTGCACCATGATGAAAGGGTACAACAAACAGAAAAATTCTATGAAAGGTAGAACGCAATGGATTATGCAAATGACTAGCAAAAGCATTTTTTGATATACGCTTCTTACACGCATGAATAACGACAGCTCAATGTGGCATAATAAACGCCAATGAAATTCTGACTTTTCATTCTGTAATCGTGTAAAATACCTACAATGTTTCAGAATTTGATTGTGGAAGAACCGTAGTCTACTGGAACTACGGATTAACACGAGGCGCAACTGCGGCTTGCGTTAATCGAAATCCAATAATTATTGGGCGGAATTTGCAATCGATAAGTACAAGAATGTCAAACAAAGCGGTGTATAAGATTTCGACAGCTCACACTTACTTGAACTGATAAATAGGTTATCATGATAAATATCTCATCTGTGCCATAGATGGAGACCGTGCAGCCACCATATTGCAAAACAAGTGCTTCGACTACGGTGCCTTAAAGTCTTTGATGTCTATGATGTCATGGTCAGCAAAGCGACCATTGCTTTGGCTTCTCTTGACACGACAGTATAGGTATCAGAGTCTACACTCGGGTATTCAACGATGTACATGAACTCATCGCTGGCGCGACATAACGTTTTCTGACGAATTCGAGTTCATTCATAACAGCTCTATCCGTAAGAGGAGAACCTGTTATGAATGAATGTTAGAAGCTTGTGTTCTTCACCATCACAACTGTTCCGCGCGGTTGGTATGGATTGCAACTGGATGCACATCTCATTCACCCCTAGTCTGCATATCCAATATTTTGACAGCCATATTTATTTTACTAAGGTTATAATGTATGCGACTCTGGCATATCTTTAGAGCTCATCCTTAAATACCTTCAGCTGCTCCGTTGTAAACAAAAAAATGAAAAACAGCATACTGCAACAATCTTCTGTCAGTACACAAAGTGACGTCTCCTTTATTCGGCCATTCTACAGATCTCTCACCAGTTGAAAATACAAAAGAAAATTGGGAAAGAACGACAGCCTTTGCCAGCCAGTACGCAAATAACCTTTATGATATAACTGAAATCGCAGGGACTGCAATATCTGTAACCATCATTCAAAAGTCTCTTCAAATCTATGCCCAGGCGCATAACAGCTGCAAAGTTTGCAAAAGACGTTTTCTCCGAATTCTGATTTCTGCATGTTTTTATCTCAAACCTATTTGATATTTTAATTATTTATTTAACCTTCCATGATGATGTATTTCTAAAATACATATATAATTCTGCTAATTACTTTCCTTAATAACAATTTTAGTGATTTTTTGGGGCTAAAGAAGGAATGCACCTTGATCAAATTCAAAACGGAAGACAAATAAAAAAGAAAGTTGTTACTAGAAAGGTTTTAACTTCCAGGATCTTGAGTTTTCTTAAAACAAGAAAACAAGACACCGTTGGCCTATTTGGCCATCATTTTCTTTCTTTACTTCTCCCTGTAACTTTATGCCAAAAGATTTGTAGACTTAATTGTTTTAAAACTAAACAATTAAGAACGTTTCTGGACTCCCCAAAGCGCCTTCCGGTTTAGCCACTAACAAAACGAAACCTCGTGCAAATACTGAAAAATTAGAAAGACACGAAAAGGAGCAAAGAAAAATGGAGCTGACGAATAATATATGTTAAAATCAACCAAATAAAAAACATTGAAAATTATGGAAATGATGGGCAGAGGATTAGCCAGTGAAGTACTACCAAGACGCGGTTATTGCTAGTTGAACGCCCCTAATAACGTTGTTCATACTTTTTCTGTCCTATGCCTATTAAAGGCAACTATGTGTCAGAAATGAAACTCTTACTTTCAGATGACCAACACATCTTTGAAAGAATTCATTCGACCTGAACTCATAAAGGAATACTTGGAAAATTAATTTTTTTAGTTTTTAAGTGACAACTAATCAGTAATTTTTTCCAATTGAGATTCTTGATCTTTGTGATTTCTTTTGTCGCACAGCAAAATTCAAATTTATATTTAAATTCTGCATTTGGAATTATGTCCAGCTTAACCATACAAATAAAATTGCTTTTTTCTTTTAAAACACAAGCAATTTAACTAATTACACGCAATTTATGAGAAGATTTTACATGTGAGAAAGGATAAAATGTATCTTAAATTAAACAGAAACTGAGCAACCAAATTTAGGCAAAACATTTACAATGGAATTTTAAATAAACAAACTCAAAATAAACATTTAGGTCAAGTTTATTTTTTCAGGATATGCATTTTGATTAAAGCTTTAAATTTAAGAATTCCAGAAACGAAAGTATTAAATTTTAACCTTGAGCTAGTACTTAACGTTCTCAGCATGACATTGTGGTTGTTCTCATGAAGAGTTGCATTTGAACTCATTTCTTATCCATACAGATATGACAAAAGTACTTACTTTAATGTTGTCTTCGTAACATTAAGTTTATTAAAATAGCATTAATCATCCTAAAGAACATTAAAATAAATGATACGTAATATTCATGATGTGGCAGTAAATTTCATATCTGGGTAAAAGCTGATTCATAAGATTACCAATTTATAATTCTAAAGATTTTAAATTAATTAATTTTTTTAGTTTTATTTCAAAACTGACCTTTAGACATTATAGTGTGACAGTAACGTTTTGTTATAAATAGGATGATCCTCACGAGGATTTGAGTTGCAGTTTGTACTTGAATGTCTGTAGAATATATTTTAGCACAGAAAACGCTCTGAAGCTTATGTTAAAAATTCATCGTTGCCAAAGACAGCAGGCGAGTTTGCACTAATTGACTATGCAAAGAAGGATGTTCGAGTTATTGGATATCAGGACTTCGGTAACATTACAGTAAATTTTGTCTTTTTCCTTCTCTCTTATGCTGATGATGCAAGATGGTAATTCTCAAGACTCGAAGATCAATAGCAATTGCCTGCATTATTAACACATGAATTTGCTTAAAACGCAGGAAGACTGATTCTCAAAATTTAGTTTATAGACATGCTTATTTAATGTTCTGAGATTGAAAGAACTAATTCATAAGCAAATGTTTATCTGACGAATAGGCTACATGTAATTTTAATACTCTGCAAAGGAGTAATCCTTTGCAGAGTATTAAAAACCTTTAAAAATATCTGAACCTTTAAAAATATCTGTGAGATATTTTTAAAGGTTCAAGTCAAATGAGCCAAAAAAAATCTGAAGTAATTTTTCTCGCATGGTAAACTCCCTTCGGTAACAGCTATTACCTTAAAGAAAGGTTTGCACAAAAAAGTAAAAATGTCCCAGTCGCCTCCATTTTCTCCAAATTCTAATAATTTTTGTTTCTTTAAATTAAAAAATATTACCTTAGAAGACATCACTTTGAAAGCAATTAAGAAGTCCCGAAAACGTTAATTAGATCACAGTGAAAAGCATTCTTCAGTTGCCTTTTATTAAAACAGATAGAAGTTTATGATTATGCTATAACATTTAAAGAGTCAGATGACGTGTACATAGTAGGGTAAACAGAAATGATTTTATTTTATTCAAGTATGGATTTTTTATATGCTCACCATCAGTAAATTTCAGAAACACTGTACACCGCGTAAAAAAAGTGGGATAGTTATATATCTCCCGTTCCAGTGGGCCGATTGACGACATTCAGATTACGTTTTTTATGTCTCCAAAGCGCGACTTAGGATAGGTATTAGATTTATACACTGCTCGATATTGAAAATGCAACACCAAGAAGGAGTGGTCAGAAATTTATGCAAATTTTAGAGTAGACGCACGTCCCTGAGTTACGTGAATGATGTGAAATGCGCAGCTCTCCGACGCACGTGAAGTAAAATATAAGGGAAGGAACATGCAGTAGGGACAATATTCGTGTCGTTATTTCTGCCAGAAGAATTATCGAAGAAAGTTGGTTTTTGTCCCAGAGGATACGTGAAATAGGAGAGAATGCCATGCCGCCGTCAACGAAGGCACTTCCAGCAGATAGACGATTTTACGGAGGGTATGGTGATCGGACTGAGAAGGGCAGGTACGTCAAATCGCAGCTAATGACCACATGGATGCGAGCACGGTGCATCGGCTATGGCGAACATGGTTGGAACAAGCGATTGTGGGAAGGAGGGGTGCAGGTGCAGCCAGAGTGACTTCAGCCAGAGTGGATCGACGCATTCGCCGACAAGCAGTGGCGGTCCAGCAAGTCACTTGTACCGTGATTCTGCAGCATGTGCAAGATACCCTGGATGTTCCCCTGTCGACGAGAACTATTTCCCGTCAATTGGTTGAACGTGGCCTGCACTCACGGCGTCCGTTAAGAAGACTACCAGTGACCCACAGCATAGACGTCAATGTTTAGAATGGTGCCGGACTGGACGGATGTGGATGACAGAATGGCAAAACGTCATGTTCTTAGATGAGTCACGCTTCTGTTTATTCAGTGACAGTCACCGCATACGTGTGTGGCGTCGACGTGGAGACAGATCTAATTCGGCAGTAACTGTGGAACGCCCCACCGCGCGACAACGTAGCATAATGGTTTGGGGCGCTATTGCCGACGATTCCAGGTCACCTGTAGTTCGTATTCAGAGCATTGTATATTGCATTGTTCAAATATAGGTACACAAAATCGGGCTGTTTCTGAAATGACATGCCAATTTTTTTCCATATTTCGATTCTATGACTCAGATTATGCCAAACTCCCAAGTTTTGTAAAAAACGCACAAGTAGTTTTTAAAAAATTTGCTCTCAAAATCTTAGCTCCTCAATGTTAATTCAATTTGGTATGTATTTATTAATACCTCTTTTTTTACGAAACTTATTTAATTCCTTCTTACAGAGTTCGAAATTTAGGTTCATTCCAAATAAAATTCACCCCTTTTCTATGATTTATTTTTAAAATAAGTATTTTAAAATAATTTTTATAGACTTTTCGAAAATAATTTTGAATTATAACCTATTAAATTTTTACAATCATCTTAAAGTAGGCGTGTTTCTAAGCATACCTGCAAACACTAGAGCTTTTCATTTAAAATTTCCGAAGATATACACTGCTGGCTACCCAAACTGGAACACCAAGAAAGACAAGAGATATCACAACAAAATTTATTTTCTAGATAACATGTTGACGAAGTATCAAATGATTAAATTTACAGACCTCTGTGAAGTGTGGTTCTTCTAGAATCAGTAGCCAGAGTAGCCGCCATTGTTGGAGATCACCGTAGCCACACGCCTCGGCATTGATTCAAAGAGACTTTGGATGTGTTCTTGGGGTACAGCAGACCAAGCAGCTTCCACCCGTTGCCAAAGTTGATCTGGTGTGGCAGCCTGGGATGTCATCTAGGTCAATAGTTCAGCAACCAGGTACTACATGTTTTCTATCCGCGAAAGGTCCGGAGAGCGATCCGGCCAGGGAAGCAATTCAATCTGGCGATTGACGAAGAACTCTTGGACAATGCGTGCCACGTGTAGTCGAGCATTATCCTGTTGAAATATGGCTGTGGGCAAGCCCTGAAGGTAAAGAAGGACAACTGACTCCAACACCTCGGAGATGTAGCGCTAGCTGTCTAAAGTACCGGCAATGAATACTAGAGGAGTGCGAGAGGGATATCCAATATCTTTCCATACTATAATACCCAGTGCAGGACCAGTGTGGCGATGCATAACGCAGCTGTTAAGTATCCTCTGTCTATGGTGTCTCCAGACTCGATCCCATCATCGTGTGTTGCAGACAGAAGCGTGACTCGTCAGTAAAGACAATTTCATTCCATTCTGCCGTCCACATCCTTCTTTCATCGCACCATTGGCGGCGGAGACATCTGTGGTTCTGCGTCAAGAATAGAAGAAGCAATGGACGTCTTCCGGACAGACCACTCTGCTGTAAACGGCGTCGAATGGTACTCGCAGACACTGAAAGATGCGTTAAAACTGAATGTGCTGGTTCATGATGTGACTGAACGATCCGTTACTGCCATGCGCACAATATTCCTGTCATCACGTGAAGTGGTGCAATGAGGTGGATGCGATCGAACACGTCGGTCCGTCGTACCCTCATGCATCCAACGGTTACATATCTGCATTACAGTTGTTTTGGTTTAATCCAACACGACTACCGATTTCTCTGAACGATAATCCGTATTTTCGGTACGCCACTATCCTTCCTCTGTCGAAATCGGATACTTGATCAAACGATGATCGCTGTTTACTACGAGGCATAATTGATCGCTTTTTTGAAAAAAACATGATTGCCGAACTTGAAATAATCGAAAACTCCAAGCCTTAAATTGAGCTTTGAAGTGGCGCCACAGGCGCGCGTGATGTGCGTCTGCGCTGAAATTCTAATCATTTGCATATCTCACCTCCGCTAATGCATGTTGTAAATTTCATGTTATTTGCATGCTTCCTTCAGGGTGTTGCATTTACGGTGGCCAGCAGTGTACGTGAATTTATTTATTATCGCGTGTTGAAATTTGGCATATTTGTTGAAAGCAATAATAACGAAAATGGGGTTTACGGACTTTGTTAAAATTATTTGAAAGCAGAATGATGTGACTTTTTTTCTCTCATCCACAATGTAAGAAGGCAGGAACGATGTCACTTTTTCCCTCCTCTGCAGAATGGAAGGGCAGGAAAATAGGTTGCCACATATTAAGAATTTCGCCAAGTGAATTTTTCTTGCCTCGAACTGAAAAAAATTCGCCAATTTTTGAATTTCTGAATTTTTGAAATTTGGAGCAAATTTTACAAAATCTAATATTTAGGCATAATTTGAGTCGTAGAATCGAAATATGGAAAAGAATTGACATGTTGTTTCAGAAAAGTCCGATTTTGTGTCAAAATACCTATATTAGAACAAAGCTATATATAAATCTAATATATATCCTAAGTTGCGCTTTCGAGACATGGAAAACGCAATTTGAATTTCGTCAAACGACCCAGTAAAAAGGAAGATATAAGACTGTACCTTTTTTTTTGCTTTGCTCAGTGTATATAATAGCTAAATAGCTAAGAATCAGAAGGAAACAAATGGTAAAAAATGGGTTAAAATTTTTTTTTATTTGAAACATTACATTAACTATGACCATAATGACAAGTATATATAATTGACTTCTTTAACATTTCAATTAATTTAACACGATAATTTTATGCTGGACAGATTTAGTAATAAACACACAGAAATAATGGAATGCGTTGTTATAAGTTGCCATTGCTGTTTGATTTAGTGATTTAGAGAATAAAATTAATTATAAAGGATTTCAATGGCAGGAAATAAGGATATAACGCTTGTGTGGACTATTTATATTTGTTTTAATATATAACACCGTATTACTAAATTTGAATATTTTGCTACAGATTAAATAAAATTATGGATATTATTTTATTCTTTCGAATATTCACTAGTTACACTTGCATGTTTACTTTTAACTAATGTAATTTGAGATTTAACATTTAAAATTTTATTTTTATTTACACAATTCTAGATCGGAGACAAGAAATTGTAAGTTATTAGCTGCAACTGTACAATATTTCATAAAGTAATCAAATTAAAGAAATGATTTAAATTTGAGAATACAATAATTAAAACATATCCTCTTTCTTGGATGCTTAATTAATTTAAGAAACTAATCATGAGATAGGCAAAAATGTTTTATGCTAATGATAAGTGAAATTTACAAATGACTTCAAAATTTATTTTGCATCATTAAATTATTAAATTATATTTAATTTATTTTACACGTCATGCGCTGAGCTGTAATCACGATGCAATTAGCTACACTTATCCTGTACGAAGGCCTGCGCTATTTCATTCAACTAAATCTGCTTCTACAATTCGAAATTATTCGTGGTTTGAGTTTCTGTGATTTTATAGAAGAAATTAGAACAGAAATCTTAGACTTTATCTGGATAAATATTTTTTTCTAATTTATGCATTTTGCTTAAATAAATAGTACAGTCTTTGAATGTGATGTATTATATAAAATATTTATTAACAAATTTATTGTAAGTAAAATTTTAATATTTTACATTGAGCTGTATTTGTGTAATATGATGGTTATTACAGGCTTTTCTTAACGAATTATCATTAGAAATGGCTTAATTCATGTTTAAGAAATTTACATTTGTTTTTCAAATTACAATGCTTTTGCTGAATCCCATCAGGAAACAGGAAAAATTTACTGTATACTTAATATTTCTTAAATATTTATACATATTATAAATTATAAAAATATTGTCGCGTAGATGAAGGGATCGTACAAATGAACAGGCAAGTACTCAGGTTTAAACTCAAGATTATTATTTTGAACTAAATGAAGACCTACTTATATAAAGCTGATCAACATGCTGGAACATTCCAGGCAGGAGTTGATTGTAATTCTTCTGAGAAATAAAGGGTAGTTAACCCTTCTTAATCCTTACGTGTTTATTATCACACTTAAACGATTATTCGCTTGTTAGTGTTCGTGGGGTTCAAAGATAGAACATTGGAATTAAATAAGTAAAACCCCACAAGCTGATAAACATGCTGGAACATTCCAAACTCGGAATGTTCTGGAACATAAAGAAAACAGATTAATTAGAAGGAAATTTCATAAAAACCAATTATCAGGCATCTTGCTTTTGACAGGTTTCGAAGCCGGGACTTTCGAATCTCGAGTTCTGGACCTTCTTTACTAAGCTATGAGGAGCTCAGTCGAAAGGAGGAACTTTCTCTACAATATAAGTTAAATATTAAATATAAATCCTTATTTATTATGCGTTTCTAGATTGTAGAAGTGATAACATCTTTCTTCAAATCATTAATTCCTTGTAAAATTTCTAAATAAATTTAAGCTAAATATAAAATGACTCAGTACGTAATTAATTTTATATCCCATACTTGGAAGGAGAGATAATTTTTAACGTGTGAAATGTCCGAACTTCTAGCATTTATGCATTACTTTTGTTTCACTATTTTAACGAAGATTTCGTTTGTGTGAAAAAAGAAAAAATATCTTCATTCAATATATTTCACGTTACGGAAACACGAAAAATTTAATAATACTAATGTTACGGATAAAGGATATCAAATTTAATCCTCAGTTTGCGAAGATTTTAAATATGCATGTCTTCACTGATTGCGAAAGTTAATATGGGTTTTGTAATTAGGTTCTTTGTTATAATTATCTATATTATCAAACTTAATTTATTATTCACGGTTTATTTTAAATGCTGTGTAGCATTCAGGAAAAGAACAATAAAATGTATATGATACAAAAGCCGAAATTATTAAGTATATGGTAAATCACGAGGTTAGAAGCATGACATGTACGCCTTAAGTCTTCCACATTGAATGTTTATTTTTCAGAAAATATTGGTTTTCCTTCAGTTCAAGAGACGCTTGGCTCTCTGAATTCAAATTTATGTATGAATATAGCCTTATAATTTGGAAACTTTTCCTCTGTTTGTGTTCGTTTCAAACTGACGAAAGAAATTTTCCATTCTTTTCCTTGTTTTCCTTTGTAAAGTTTGTATTCTTACATTTCATTTTGCTATATTAGCTTTGCTTAAGTAACATTTCACAATTTTGACAGAGAAATTTTTAGTTTGTTCAACATCTTTCTCTACATTATAATTTTTAATAATTATAATGACTACTGAAATTCGCGTAATTTATACCCGCATGTAAATCACAAGCATAAAATTCTCCGTTCTCAAAAAAAAAAAAAAAAAAAAAAA
>KK116567.1:168928-211215 GCA_000611955.2 Stegodyphus mimosarum
GAAATTTTAATCTCATGTCATTCCAGTGGATTACAAGAATTCCAATTCTACGGTGGATAAAAAAATTAACTTTTTGGAATCTTATGGAATCTTATGGAATTTTTGGAATCTTTTTGGAATCTTAATCTCTTAATGTTATTATATTTATTAAACGTCTCAAAAACGTATAATTACTGAAATCATTTCGGTGGAATGAAAATGCTTGCAAGATTATACGTAATTAATTAAAAATGAGCCAAGATGAAAATCATGCCACACGAGAAGCTTCACAACAGCAAACTATATCATGACATAAAAATACTGAGAAGCTATGTTTATGTCTCGGTACCAACTAAATGTAAGTCCGAAATAAATCCGTAATGGATAAAGTTTGTTCTAATCTTGCCACAAAAGATTAATGATTGCTAAAGCTGACTAAACTCAAATATCATTGAAAGCAATCGGATTAAACTTAAATATTTCTATGAAATATTTAAACCTAATCCTATGATCAGATTGAAACTTAAAGAAAACAACTTTACGTATGCATGAAGTTTATTGTAAAACATAATCATAACTACTTAGCCAAAATTATTTCAAAGTTTTTTTGCCGATGTCCAGAATGGCTCATTTACTTTCGAAATGCGCAATTGAAATGCTAAAACGGAGTTTTTTCAAATTCATTATATTACAATTAAGTTAAATCTTTCTAAAATTACATAAATTATTTTCTAGTTGGGAATATTTTGGGAACCTTTCTTTCGTACTTAATTCTATAATGAAATCAAAATATTTCGTCATCTGGAAACATTTTTATAACTAAATCATAGACAGAAACTCTTTATATGAGAAATACGCTTTGCTAATGGTTTAAGATTTCTGAAGCAAAACTTACAATGAGACCTTTGAAAATTTAGGGTAAATTTCCCTGTTATTCCACCTATTAAATACATTCTAACTAAGCACCATTAATTTAACAAACCTCATTTTAGGATTAGTCATAAAATATTAACACTATTTTATTAGTATACTTCTGCTTGTAAAATTTAGGTGCCCTTAATTGCATGGCTAAAACAAATTATTTTGTTACGGGCTCAGGTGAATGATTTTTCCCAACAAAATAAAGGAATTTCGTTATTTGTGATATTGCGTTTTCAAGCTAACTTTGGCAAACACATAAGTAATTTCATTAACATTATCAGAACACAAGCGGAAGATTGTTCAAATATGATAAAAATAAAAATATTAAAATGTAAGAAATTTAGCTCTTTAAAATTGGAGAAGGATATTGGTGCCAGATAAAATTTCCGCCAGAAATTCTGTTGGCAAATTTGTGAGTATAAAGTATTTTATATTAATTAACTAATTATTCTGATTTAAAACTTTATTAAAAGTTCTCCTTTCTAGAGTCCCTACCAGGATGCAATTAGACGGAAATGAATTAATGTCGAGGATTTATATGCTTGAAAAATAACGACGTCTTCAATTTACATTCTGTCGCTCAGTACATTCAGTGCATATTTCGGCTTTACCTATTTTTATCCAAAATTAGTACAAGTCATTAAAACTTTGAACTAACCAGTAGGGCAATTTCAAGAGTCTCCTACTAAGTCTCTTTAATTTGAGATGTCTCTTTGTTATTTCAAATACCTCGATGGACAACGTCTTAAGGCCCGTACTTGCCAAATCAACATTCATATACTTAGATGACATAATTAGTAATAGTCACAAATAACACAACTGATGAACACAAGGAGGATTTGCTCGAATTTTTTACGCTTCTAAAGGAAGGAACTTTAAAAGTTAATGCAGGAAAATGTAGAACTGCAGCCAAAGAAATTCAGTACCTAAGATATAAAACACAGAACCAGAAACAGAAGATTAAAAAATTCAACGATAAAAAATTATCTGCCAACTAACGTGGCAATGAACTTAGCGTCATGCTTGGACTTATAGAACAGTCGTTAAATATTATGATTATACAAAACAAACCTTATAAATTTTAAAAAGGAAAAAGCTGAGATTCGCATGGTTGGAGGAAGCAAATACGGCTTTTGAAAAACTTGAAAACGGCATTGAACCGGAGCTAAATTAGAAATCGACGCAGATGTATTTAATTTTGAGGAAGAAGCCATGCTTATACTGAGCGGATTACCGATGGCATATTTTAGCAAACATTTAACCCAACTCAGATAAAATATACGGCTAAAAAGAGAGAAACAATAATAGTACTGATGGCTGTTGAGGAATTTAGAGTTTATTTTGGCAAAGAATCTGTGACAGCTTACGTTGAACAATATATGCATATTGCGCCTGTATTCGGGTAAACTTTGCGGCCTTGACTCATAATATGGGCTCTTAAATTACAAGTTAGATATCATGTGTTATGTTCACTTCAAAATTTTAGACTAGCGAGTAAACGGTATTTCAGTATTACAAATGGAGAGATAGTTTAAAATATTTATGCAAATTTGTAGGATCCCAATCATTTTAAACCTCATGGCATAACGGGTATCAGGAAAAGGTCTTCTGTTTATGAAATCATTGACAACTATCAGTTTTATTCGAAGGGAACAAATAAAAACAATGAATTACGGCCGGTTATCCCAACAAGTTTAAGACTAAGCACTTTACATAAATTACATGATGCCCGTTGTTAAGTCATTATCAGGCCATCGCGGAATTATAAAAATAGTTCAGAGAGTACTTGAAACAATTTTCCGCAGCTACAAAAACTTATAATTAAATATGTCAAGTCCTGTACCGTTTGTTAATTAATTAACGACATTAATTAGATCCCAGCGGATATCTAAATAGCATAGAAGTCACATTATGTGATTGTTGGTAATTTTTCGGAGTGAGCAGAAATGATTCCCCTCAGAAAGACGTCCGTAAAACTTATCGCAGAGTTGTTTTTAAATAAATTTATAACAAAATTTTGAGCCCAGTAAAAGTAATCTCAAACAGTAGTTTGGAGCTCGTAAGTTAAATTTTTTATGAAATTAGCACGGATCATCGCATAAAGCATTTCAAGATGTTCTTTTATCGACCACAGACAAATATCGCAGAGCGCATAAATAGAAACACACATAAACTTACTCGCATTTATGTAAATCGCCACCAGTACTAGGATAGCAGTGTTAATGAACTTACCTATGCACTAAGGCACTCTAAATATGATACAAATAGTAAAATACCAAATGATAACTTCTTGGGTAATTGATTATATCCGGGGTTTGCTGAAAGAAGTGGGAAAAATTTTAAGATGGCAGAAATTTAAAAATAGGTAAATGAGGCAACGTACATTCGGTACAACTGGGGAGGGGGATTGCCTCTATTCTTATGGTTCGATGGCAGCCTATTTTCAAGGCTGATGGAATAATACATTATTTAAAATAAATTTGCTACTTTGAATAACGTATAAATAAACGGTAATAAATTTGTTATTTTTAAGTACCTGCACGTGGCAGAGTTTATTCATAACCACAAGCTGAGTTTTGTATTCATTTCAAAAGTTACTGAAAAGCTTATTGAAACCTTCTTAAAACTTGGTTATAATATTTCAGACCGAGCAATAATTCGCTTCTCTGTCTAATAGAGCCTGAACGACTTTGCGTGAAGAGTATATAGTTAGAAATCTATACATATCTGTGTTAGGAAATAAAGCTGCACATGTATTTATGATCCCCTAAGAATAAAAGGCTCAAATCGCAGGGCGCAATGAAATGCGAAAATGTAAATGCGAATCTATAGTAAAATGTTTTAACTAATTATAAATGTTACTCGAAGCTTTCATACTCATTGATGCAGATAAAATCAAAATAAAAACCATGCTCTTACATCCCAAGTAAAAATTAAGGAAATTTGCAGATAACCTTCAAACATTTTGTATTGTTACTGACACTTATACCCGACTTCAAGCGGAGAACTGTGTGAATATCAGATAATTTTTATTTAAATATTTAAATGTTGATTTTATAGTTAATTTCAAGCATCATTTCAAACGTACAATTCTTATTTTTGTATTTGTAAAAACCATTTTAGTAAAACCGCTTTACTGTCCCAAGTAAAACGAAAATGTATTTCTTCATTCATCAGCAGCCAAATGGTAAATTCGCTGAACACTAGTCGTTCGATCCAGTTTCATATCCCGCCAGGCATGATGGCTGTATAGAACATTTTATGCTTTTCATCGTATGCAATGTGAATAGAGACCAGATTCCCATAAAAAAGTCCTCCATGAATCTACGTTTCTTGTCTTTCACCTCCGTCGAGTGCTTTTCCATAATCTAAATAATACTAGTTATAATATTTTTTAAAATAAATTGGAAGGAATGAGATGTGAAATTCCAACAACGCTTTCCTTCTGAAAATTTCATTTTAAGACGCAGAAGAGATTGAATGAAATTATTTTACTTCTTCTCCTTTCGAATACTTAGGAATAAACAGATTAGCTAGAGAAACAAGTAACTTGAGATGATCTACAAAGACGGATAAATTTGAGTAAGACTTGAAACCGTTTGAACTGTATTTTCAACTCCGTCAAGAATGATTTAAAGCTTCCTTAGACAGAAAGTCAGAATATCCACTTTAGAAAGTCCAAAGCTAAACTTTAGGCTATTGATTAATATATCTTTGACTTGAAGTATTTGTCCATACTGGCTGGCACGTGCTTGAGTTAGCTTAATTTAATGTTTCATATATAATAAGAGACAACCTGTAATTGGGAAGATTATAAAGCTGTTTCTTGAACGTTATGATATAATGGAAAATCTTCAAAAAGTATGTAATTTTATCAGATGTAAAAAAAAATGTGAGGAAATATGTTTCTTTGTTTTACCAGATTCGGAAGTAAGGGATCCAATTATTTTCAATCGTTTAATTCCCCTTTGTTATCAAAATAGTATTCCGAGCTAAAATAATTTCTCTCATGAGGTAACTCTTTGTGATGAATCTTTAGATTTTAAGTTTTGATTAGATTATTTTTAAGAAAATCTGATAATCGTAATAAAGCTTAAAATATTCTTCTTCTAGAATAAATTACGATGTCCTTCAAAAGCAACACAGACGAAAACATCGCAGAGAAAACAAGGGAAGGAAAAAACGTCGTCATACAAAGCATCGTGGGAGAAAAGAAAGCAAGGAGAAAACATAGCAGTTCTAAAATAACTTTGTTGAAAATAGCGCTTTTCAAAATTATCAAAGTTGTAAAACAATGTCTGAAAAATAAAGCACCTACAAATCATCGCGAAGCGATACCTTGATAGCCTTGCGTTTTCCAGGTTTTCAAAAGTTGTAAATGTGTAATCGCATAATGATTTGTGAGCGCAAGAAGGAATGAGAATATTTTTTCTCTAATTTATATTCTGTGATAAGTTAATAATGTTTTGTTAAAAATGCAAGAAAGAAACTTAAGCATTTAAAAACTGAAAATGAGTAGGAAATTAATGCTACGAATAGCAATAGAATGACGACGCAATATATTCTCGCATTTTATGTTACATGTAATTTAGTATTTTCTAGTGAAAATGAAAATAATCAGTTGTTTACTTTTGTAAATTAGCATTGCACTCTTCATTTTAATTTTACATTTCTAACACTTAAGCTTCGGAATAGTTAACAGTTCTAACAGTAATAAGCTTGGGTTTTACGTAAAATAAGTATTATGAATTGTATATTTCAAATCAACATAATAGAGTAATTCTGTTCTACTATTTATTAAAATGGTAAACAACGTGCCAGTCTCGCATACTCGTATTTCAGACATCTTCAATATTTTGAAGATTTTTAAGCATTAGCCCTAGCGCAAATAAGAGCATTTTTTAAAATTTAAATTTACATCATATAACCCTTTAATTCTACCATTTACGTAAATGGATTTATCACTACATATCCTCACAATCCCTTATGTGCTAATAAATAGACAAAATTAATTATTTTAGAAAACGTTTAAGAAATTAATGCCTTGATGAAGAAAGAAAGAATTTTTTATCGCAAATGAACATCGTATACAGCTTTCATTTCACTATTTTTCAGATTCCTAAAGCACTCTGTATGGAAAAATATATGAAAATAACAACAATAAATTTGTAATTAAACGCAATGATTCAAGTAGAAAATACACTCTTAGATAAGAAAAAACGACGCACTGAGAAAATATTAAGCAAATTGGACACAAGTTGATACGCATACAGGTTTCGACGGAAAATGCAAAATTTTACATTTCGGCTGCCGATGAATGAACGGTTGTCTCTACAGCGCATCTGATCTGTCCAACTGGCAGGATATTTAAGAGGAGAAATTGCGGTTGCAGGTCATAAATTCTTTACGAATTTCATTCCGTGTACTCTGGTAGACAGTAACTATGCCTTGCATACAGGTGGGCAAACGATATGTGCAGATGTCAGAATTTGAAAGAGTTCGTGTAGTTGGACTTAGAAGCCGGTTGGCCCTTATCGGCGATTAGCTCCACATTTGAGCAGGAGCGATGCCACTATTAGACCATATTGGCAGGCCGCACAAGCCGCACAGCCGACCATTGCCGCACACAGCGTCAAGAAGGAAGCGGTAAGCCTAGAGAACGACAGAACGTGAAGACCGAGCAATCATCAGGTCGGCACTCACAGGTCCAGATGCATCATTATCATCGATTGTACATGCAACTAGTGCTTCAATGACCGCAAGGACCATTCATAGAAGTCTCACAGAAAGGGGGCTGAGGTCACGGCGCCCCTTGCGCCGACCGACTACCATTGACCTCTGTACAACGTCAAGCCCGTTTGCAGTGATGTAGAGCTCATTCGCACTCAAATGTCACTGACTGGAGTAGAATAGTCTTCCGTGATGAGTCCCGCTTTGAAATGAACTCCGATGACTAGCGAAGGGGAGTCTGGAGACGCCCCGGACAGCGGTGTGATACCAACCTGACTGTCTTCTGGCAGACAGGCCGACAACCAGGAGTGATGGTCTGCGGTGCCATTTCATTTCATAGTAGGACCCCTTTGGTTGTCATCCGTTGCAACTGGTTGTCATCCGTTGCAACCTTACAGCACAGCGGTACGTCGACGAAGTTCCAAGGCCCGTTGTGTTGCCCTTTATGTCACGCCCCCATGGGCTTACATTTAAGCAAGATAATGTCCAAACAACACTACACATGTTTCTATTGCTTGCCGAACATTACCTTGGCGAGCAAAGTCGCCGGATCTCTTTCGTATTCAACACGTTTGGAGCATTATGGGCAGGGTCCTCCAACCAGCTCGGGATGTTGACGATCTAACGCGTCAATTGGACAGAATTTGGCACAATATCCCTCAGGAGGACATCCGCAATCGATGCCAAGACGAATAACTGCTTGCATAATTGCCAGAGGTGGACAAATGCGTTACTGACTTTTTCATTTTGTGAAACTCTATCACTTCAATAAATAGTCTAAATTTTCTCAAACTGTAATCATTTGTTTTTCTGTACATCACTTCTCCCGATTTTCGTCCCATTCGGATAACTACTTCTTGGTGCGTCGTTTTTTTTTTGTCTAAAAGTGTATAATATCAAGTGCAATAAATTTTAAAATACTATGTATTAAAATAATATTGACGAAGTTACTTATCCGGGGCACGTGTACGATTTCCGCGACGCTTTAAAGACCGTCAAATAATCAATATTTGTCGTAAGTCAGAAAACATTACCAACATACCAAACGAAAACAATGAAGAATCCAATTTAAAATACAAAAATGATAATCAAAAGTGCAATTTAATGGTACATTGAACTTTATACATAGTATACAATACATTACTTTAGTTTTTCTTATGTACACAGCAATGTGCTTTCCCTAAAAAGAATCAGAGAATTTCACAAACTCGCCATCGTGCGCAACCTAGTCATTGCTCTCCAGCCATAACTCCGATTCTGCAACAACAGTTGAAACATTAAAGTACCCTTCAGCGTAATGGAAATGAATGAACTTTTCTTTTTTCGCGTTTAAAACCGTTTCAAAAATTAGCAGCAATCAAAAATGCAGAATGAGAAACCGAGAGAGAAATATGAATCGACACTTTGATGCAATAAATTATAGAGATCTACTGGCTATCTTTTGTGTGAAATCTGGAGAATGTTGACTGCACAGAAAAAGGGTTAAAACTACCCTTTAGTTCACTCTTTTAATTATTTACAACTCGTCAACTCGACGCTAACACACTACTCCTCTAAGCGGAAACTGAAACAGTAGAACTATTAAGAATTGAAGATATTAACAAGTAGTAGAATTAAACTACAGGGATCAGACAATCCTGTATCCTACAGCGCGTAGATGAGTTTAGTGGCAGCAAAATAATATCCATTACGCCACGTTTAACCAGCAATAGCTGTTAAGCCGAAGCTTGCGCTACAACCCGCTCAGAGTTTTCCCAGACTCTCTAACTTTCTCTTCTAGAACTCGATCTTTAAACCTTTTCTCCCACTGGTAGAATTTGCATTCCTAACGCGCGCTACTAAATTTAAATATTCTGGCGCTGACAATTTAACGGAATGAAGGCTTATAGGAAAGGAACTTAAAATTAAATTTAACTGGATATTTAAAATAAATATAAATCCCTACAAAATAAACAGTTAAGTTAATACAATTGTTTATGGCCATGATAATCAACACACACACACACACACACAAATATCGCGAAGTATCCGAACATTACACGTTTCACAGAGCGTTACACAAAATTAAACGAAGGACAACAGTTTCCCAAAATTATTAACACCATGTTAATTAACAATGGGAGAAATCTCGGGCAGCAGTCGTGGTTGGACTAGTGAAAGGAGTTACGTGATACGGAAAATTAACATTCTAAGTTATACCGTCAATATTATGGAAGCTATAGGGCTATCTATATGTAAGCTATAGGTTCAATTTTTATTCAGCATCAATATCATAGAAGAAAGAAGCGAATCGAGCAAGACGTAAACACAAAAGTAAGATTTCTCTGTGATAAATTTAGGTATGTGATTTTCTTGTAACATTACCTACCACATTAATATGTAATTCAAGACCTAAACATGCAACACTTTTGGCTAGGGAATTCTTAAATGCTTTAAGACACTGCATTGAAATACGGATACGATTAGTATCCTTGTTGAATTTTGGATGCGTTTTTATTAAGCTTGATAATAATTTAAAAATATACACTAGCACAACACATTTATAACTCTCATATAGCTCATTAGTGTAACATCTGAAATGCGTAATATAAATAAGGATGAGGAGAAGATGGCTTTTTATCATTATTTATATTACCCATGTCCGATCTATATAATATAAATAATCCGTATTACAAATAATGATAAGGAGGAAATGTTTACCGATCCTGAATCTTTCAAGAAAGTTTTTCTGAAGATTGAGAATGGTTTATTTGATTATGGCAAAGCGCGCTAGGGCTATCCGCCTAATAGATGGGATGCGTTCGCGTACGACTCTGACAGAAATTGGTATCTCTCTATGTTACATATGGGTAAAATCACAGAAGTGTCTATGGACGCAGTCCGTTTGTCTGGAATCGAACCCAGGTCGAACAACCAGTGTTTTGGAATTTTACCATTTAACCATTAATGAGTCTTTCTGAAGGAAATTTGTTTACATTTATATTACTCAAGATAGATTCAAGAAATTTTATCTCCCGAGAAAAAAAATGTTCGGATAAAGCTGGTACTGTTCTTAAAAATTAGTTCTTTTGTAAATCAATATATTTTGATAAAATTTTATATTTGTTTGGATTGACTGCATTTGATTATATTTATTATAGCAAAGCCATTAAAATTGTGAACACATTATGCTAGTTGAAAGAATGCAAGTAGGTTACTTTCAGTTAATAAACACTCTTTTCCTAATCAAAAAGCTGCTGTGTATTCAGAAATTGTTCCGATGGCAACTTAACACGTTCCAGTCGACCAAGAAATAACAAACTATTCTATACAAGACGCTAATGAGAGTTTAGTTAAAAGTAAAGAAAAAAAATCTGGCACGAACAAGTCTCTGAACTTGTACTTCTTGTATCGATACTAATTCAGCTTTATCCGTGAAAAAGGAAGTGCAGAAAATACACTAAACAAGTGCGAGATAGAAGGATGACTGCATGGCCTCTTGTACTCCAGTAATTGATTTCGCACCTTCTTTAAAATGAGATTTAACTTCCTGAGCTACGAGCGTAGAAACATTTTGTTTCTGCTGAAAAGGATAACAATGTAGCGGGATATCTTGAGATTAAAAAGTTTTTTAATCTTAGATTTCATTGAATTTTCCCAAAGATACCAATTAGAAATATGACACTTTATCTTAGATGGTATTTTATGCATCAACTGTTTTGTTTGATTTATGAAACGTGTTGACTAGTTTCGTCTCTTTTTGAAAAATCTACTTCTTCGTGCCCGTATAATTAAAATGAAGGATTTTTGTAAATTCAGATATTAGAGATTGTGAGGTTGACAAAGAATGTTTTAAAGGTAAATTTCTAAAGAAAGATAATTACAGATTCCCAAGTCATCTCAAATGTCGCTTAAGTAATGGATTACACTGACTTTCTTAAAACTTTAAAGTTAGTTTTGATATAAGAAATGAATATTTTATTTTCACTCAAGTAATAGATTTCACTGAATTTCTTAAAACTTTGAAATTTGGTTTTGATATAAGAAAAGAATATCTTAACTAGCGCTATGCTTATTAAATGATGAAATGTAGATATGAATTTAATGAAAGTTAGAGGAAAAATTGTTATATGCAACCCTAAATTCTTTTGGCTACAAGAACCTTTGCATGTAGTCTGTTAGCTTACTTGAGACGGAAGAAAACATTTTCGCATATCTCTTATAGCAGATGCAGACGCACCTTCGGCACATATAACATGTCATAAGTTAAGTCACTGCCTGTCTGAACAATTTACATTTGGCGGGACATAATTTTAGATTCGCTTTCTTAAATTTCTGAAGAATCATCCTAATATTTTCTAAATGCACTTCTAAACTCTTCCTGACGATAATGATGTCATCCAGGTATATCACAGAGGCTTCGTAGGAAAGACCTATGTAGACGGCGCATTGCAGAGTCCAAACGGCATCACATTGAACTATTTAAATCCTTGCCTCGTAGTAAATGCCGTCTTTTCTTGGTAATCAGAGTGTATGAAGCCTTTTGAAGCATTACCCAGGTATAGATAATTTAATTTCTGACGTCCTTCGGAATAGAAGGATAGTAAACATACTGCAATTTTATCCTTAGATGTAAAGAGCGCTTTTAACAATGTTTGGTGCCCAATTTTATTAAAGGAATTAAAAAATATGAAATGTCCAAGAAGTATTTTCTTATTAATATGTGATTTTCTGAATAAAAGTAAAGTTTACTTATACACTGACTACCAATAAGTATTTGTACACCTATGCAAATGACGATATCTGCGGTCCTAAGGTACGTCACGGACTCCGCCGGTATATATCGTGTAAGAAACAGCATCGGCTTTAGTCGCATGCAAGATGCCTCGCAGTTTGGAGCTCTCTGATTTCGAGAAAGGTATAATTATCGGGTTTCACAAATGTGGCCGATCGTTAAGGGACATATCTAGCGATCTGAAGTACCCAAAATCGACAGTGGCCTATGTGATTAAGAAGTGGAAGGTGAGCGGTGTTTTTCGGAATGGGCCCCGAGTCGGCAGACCAACGAAACTAGGAGATAGAGACCGACGAGTGCTGTCCAGAGAAATTCGGAAGAACCGCAACCAACCGATGGCCCTCATCCGCGAGGAGTTTCAACAGGCAACCGGGAGTATTGTTTCAATGAATACCATCCGTAAGGAAGCACATCTGCTTGGTTTTCATGGTCGTGCTGCTGCTCATAAGCCTTTGATCACAAAGTCCAACCGCGTTGTTCGGTTAATGTGGTGCAAAACACATCGAAATTGGACCGTAGATCAGTGGAAACGGGTTCTTTGGAGTGACAAATCAAGGTTCACCCTTTACCGTTCGGATGGCAGGGTCTGGGTCTGGCGTCTACCTGGAGAACGTCTTCTGCCAGAATGCATTGTGCCAACAATCAAGTTCGGCGGAGGTGGAATTATGGTCTGGGGTGTTTCTCCAGGTATGAGCTGGACCCTTGGTCGCCATTCATGGTAAGCTCAACTCCGATGCCTACTGCACTATTTTGGATGACAATGTGCTTCCTACGTTGTGGCAGTTTTACGGGTTGGAACCCTGTTACTTTCAGGACGACAATGCCAGTTATCATGTTTCGACGTTAACCAAGGCTTGGTATGGTGCCAATGGAGTTCATCGAATGGACTGGCCTGCCCAGAGACCAGACCTGAACCCTATCGAGAACCTCTGGGATAAGTTGCATCGCCGAATTCAGGAGTGCACTACCCGTGCAAAATCGATTGAGGAACTTCTATGTCTTCTCCAAGCCAAGCGGAAGAAAATACCACTAGCTGTCATACAAAGACTTGTGGAAAGTATGCCCCGGAAGGTCCACGCTGTAATTACCTCTCGTAGAGACTCTACCATCTGTTGATTTTGAATAAAGTTAGTTTTTCTTTTCTGTCACAGGTGTCCAAATACTTATTGGTAGTCAGTGTATGATAGTAATAAGTGGTATTACAGAAATGATCAAAGGGGGATCAAAGGGGTTTCCCTAACGCTCAATATCTGGTCCACTTCTGTGGAATATTATTGCTAATATAGCTTTAAACATAACCTTACCACAAAATGTTAGTATACAAGCTTATGCTGATCATTTTGTTTTATTGGCCGCGGGAAGTGGTCGTCATACCATTGATAAAGCTTTAAGTTTCGTCACTAAAGAATTGGAGAAATGGTCTTTCCATGTTAAACTCAAATTTTATCCAAAAAGGAGTTTTCGTTTGGGTATTGCCAAAACTAACACTAGATCAATACATTCTAGACCCAAACTGTATGGACCACCAATTAGTGTTTCAAATATTTAAGCATTATGATCGATGAAAAGCTCACTTTTATAGCTCACCTAGATCAAATAAAGATCGAATGCACCCATATTCTTAATAGACTTAGTAAAATGAATCTCCAAGGGAAAGTTCTTAAGAGTTTATATAAAAGAGCTATTGAGAGAAAGATCTTGTATCTGTGTGGCGCATAGTGGAATGGAAAGGTCCGAATGCGTAACAAAATTTTGCAAATTCAAAGAGTCGCTTTATTGGGGATTACTAAGTGTTTTAGAACTGTTTCCACAGTAGCTCTTCAGATTTTCGCTGGATGTCCTCCGATCGATATTTTAGGGAAAAAAGAATATGCTATCTTTGAATTAAAAGCCGATAATAAAACTGTCGATTGTTTCAGTGAGATCTTCTCACCTAGAGATTTTGACTTTGAGAAAGGTATAGACATTCATCCAGCTTTATTGAAACGGTTGCATTGTCATAAAGGCCTCCCCAATGTGACAAGCTACACGGTTTTTACAGATGGATATACATTAAATGGTCATGTGGGGGATACCTTTTGCGTATTCTCACACGAAAAACTAAGCTTACAAAGGAAATATAGACTTTCTGACAATGTCTGTCAGGAAGAGTTAGTGGCCCTGCGAGAGGCCTTATTTTGGCTTATTTTTAATTCTGCGCTAGATCATGTGGAAATCTGTAACGACTGCGAAAGTGCAATTATTTCAATTACAGATGTTTGACCAAGTAACGGTCTAATTAACAGATAAAAGATATGCTAATTTTACTTAGCGCTTTCAGAGAGATATTAAACTCTTTTGGACGAAGAGTCATATTGGCACCACTGGTAACGAGTTAGCAGATAGATTGGTAAAGGCTGCCACTGAAAATCAGATTATTTATTTTGATATAAAGACTTTCTTTGACAGTTTGGAATCCATGTTGAAAAGAAAACGTTTGACTCTATGGCAAGCAAAGTGGAATGACCCAGACTCTAAAGGAAGATTCACATATAATTTAATCTCAATTGTAAGTGAGAGAAGATGCTTAAGTGATAAGTATCTAAACTAAGCTTTAACTAATCATGGACACTTTCCCTTTTATTATAACAGGTTTCCGATTAAAAATTGTGCTGTCCATGTGGCATGAGTAATGTCGATATTGAGCACCTGTTGTTTAGATGCTCTTCTATGAAAAATATTGTTCTAAGATTTATTCCAGATATTGCTAAATTTAATACTCTAAAGTATCTAAGTAAAATTACAGTGACTAGATTGAAATCGTCAAATTTCATAAAATACGTATCTGTAAATGAAATGAATTTATATATTGATTGTGTTTAATATTTCCCTGTCTGTTTTAAGAAAAACTAGGGTGTTTGTGGTATTCTGTTATTTTATTTATTTGTATATGTAAGTGACATATTTTTATGCATGTAAGTAACATATGTTATATCTAAGAAATTGTGTAATCATGTGCTTTTGTTGGTCTAGCAGGTAAATCTCACCAGCTCCTAGACTTTAAGTTCATATTCTATTTAAAATTATTTCAGGTGGTATGGTAGTAGTTTTACTGCTTAATGGGCCTGATTTAGGCCTTGTTTTAGATCTCAGTGTTTCTTTAATTAAATAGCTCACCTAAGCCCTGTTAAGCTTCTAATGGCGGTACAGGAAGTTCGACTAGTCATACCTGCAAGCATCCGCTTTTTAAATCAAGCGTCGAAGAACACTTGCTTTCAGAAGGAGTATCCAGAGCAGCTTCAGTTCTAGGAAGATTTCTACGTAACCTTGTTCAACCGGAGACAGTCAATGCAGAGTTTAGTTGAACTTTCTTTCTTTCCGACTAGGATGATAGGAAAGTTCCAAAGACTCGCTTAACACCCGATAACACCGTTTTCTTTCATGTCCTGTGGAGTTCATACCTTCTTCTGTTTAGCAATCAATAGACGTCTTAGATGTTGATTGATTGTGAAATGATCTCCCGTATCAATTCTATGCTGAGCCAAACTGTTTCGATCTACATCAGAAAATAAATGGGAGAAAAGATTTAAAAATTTTTGAATGACACTTTCGGCAAAAGTCTTTCTCTTCATCGCTTAGATGTGCATTCTGCAATAACTCCGATGTAAGGCTCCCTAAAGATCCAGACTCTGAAAGACTACTAGTTCGTTTAACGCAGGTCACTGGATTGCATGCTGCCAGCATTACCCATTTCCTAATGCCTTTCTCCTTATTACGTACGTTGGCATCTCTCACCGGGATGACGGTTCTCGATAGGTCAACTAGTATTCCTTTCAAGTTATTGCAGTTCTATGCGTATTCGGTTATGTAATACGGGAAGTTTCTATTTTCAACTTTGGGCCCAGGTATTAAAAATTCTGTTTTTCTTACTACGATGATATCATCTTGAGCTATTAATTGGTGAACAGATTTAACTCCTATAATTTTCAACTGAGTTATTTACTCAGAAGTAGAATGCAGTTCGTTAAAGTGAAATAAAAAATTGTATTTCCGTAGAACGTCTAATTCGTGTAAGCGTTTGTAATAATTCCTGCACATGCAGTGTGATTGTAGGTAGCACTTCCAAAAGTGATATTAATGTTTAATTTCCCATCAATGTAGATTTTATTCCTGGGCACTGTCTGGAGTAACACAAGGGCAGCATTAAGATGAATTTATCATCCAATTTTTGAGCCAAATCTTTTCGAATGATAGTAATGATCATCGATACATCATGGTTCGATGACATATTGATGATCATACTACAGGGAACTCCATTTATATGTCCCGTGATGAAAAGTCTATTACTGTCGCCACTCATTGTAGAACTCTGACATGCTTTAAAATAGGGTTTCTCAATATCTAGCAACCTCCCCTCCGCGAGATGGCCAATAATTTGTTTTCTGGGCCCTTGCTGGGAAGCCATCTTATTTTCGGTCTTCTTATTTCGTCTTATATTCTATTACCGATGATAGCTTAATAAAATTGGTTTCTTGCGTTGTTCTGCAGTTTCTTGGTACGTGGCCTGCGCCATAGCAATTCGAACGCTTTAGGGTGGGTTTATTATCTCTCCTATTCCGTCTGAAAGAATTGACTTTACTGGATAAATCATCTAGACGAGCAGTCAATTAATCCAGTGGTTCCTGGACTTCAGCAGCTCTGATTGTGTGGGGGGGGTTGTCTCTACGAGTTACTTGCTGGGGTATCTCGAATTATGCCCATTCGTACACTAGGGTGATTTTAAAACCTTGACTTTTACCATTTGCAGGATTTCCTGTGTGTCAGGAATTCATCGAATAAGTACTGTATGCCATCGAATAAGTACTGCAGGAAGAAGATTCCCGTTGTTTCTAATAGGCATTCCGAAAAGTACTGAGACAAGTAAAAGGCGAGACAAGACAGCCTTTCAACATTTCAACATCCGTAGCCCCTGGAATGTTTCCGTGAGCTTCTGCTGGCGTGATAATTAACTGAAGCCTGCTATATTCTTTTAAACATTTATCGTTAAAACGGAACTGAAACGCGCTGCACAGAGCTTCGAAATTTATTCTCTGGTTTTCGGGAAGTGTTTGAATGATATCCGCTGTATATGCTCTGAAAGCAGCGTCGAAATGGCAAGATTTGATTTCGGAATCCCATCCATTTCCGCTTGTAAGTATAGAGAATTTTGTCTTTTACAGTTGCCAGGATGTTTTTCTATACTATGTGGCTCGCTTTAGAAAGGGACACTTTACGGAGAGACGGGGACGCCCTAACTTTACCATTTTGGTTATACAGGCATAGTCCCACGCCCTCCTCCTTGTCTGTTTTTATCAGCTCCACCACAGCCAAGGGAGCGGACAAGACAGTACCAGTACGGTCTCTGCCGAGCCTGAACCCAACCTGGGTACAATACCCGGGCTCTAGTCCTGTGAAGAATAAGGTACAATAGTACCTGATATTTTATCCCCGTGGTTGAGACTGTCTAAGTACAGATCCTAGCCAGTACTTCCCAGGAATTCTCCTGAGTCAACCCCCGGGGAGTTGAACGACGTATGTTCGAATTTGAAGGTGTTAGAATCATGACCAAGTGTCGTTACGGATTTCTCTAAACCGCCAACTTGCTTGACGACAGAAGCAGAAACTCTTTAGTAATTTTTTTATGTTTGGCAGCAGAAATTCTTTCTGGAGTTTCTGCAAGTCTATCTTCTACCGTGTCTATTCTGCCTACCCATAACCTCAAATTTGTTTTCTATTATGACAGACATTTCTCTTTTCATTTCCTCCTTACTCTTTTCAGACTTTTCTTGGTTCACTTTCATTTCTTCTTTAACCGAGTTGAAGACTCCTTCCGTCTTTTCTTGATCTATTTTCATTTCTTCTTTGACGGATTCTTGGCCTGCTTTAATCTCTTCTTTGAATGCAGGAAAGGCTGCTATCAGCTGATTTGACTGCTCTTCCATAGCTCTTGTCACTAGCATTCAGTCTCATTTTTCACACCCAAAATTGTGGCATGCGTATGGGATCGCAATGGATTGAATGTGCACAGAACCGACGATAGCTTGATGAAATTTATTTTACCAAAAGAAACACTTTACAGTTCAGAAACCTTTCAGATTGCAGCCTTCACTGATAATCTCCTATCGCAACCAGCTCAGCACAATCAGTGTCTGTTCTAGAAATACTGAGTGAAATTTTACAATCTAACATAAGGCTCTTTAGACATGCACATGAAACTTAATTCGGAAATATGGCAATGCAAGCTCACAGTGAAATATCCTTACGGATGATTTCTTGAAGCCAAAGTTACTAAAGATTAAACCGTTAAAAGAAAAAAAAAACAGAATTTGTTGGACTTCGTTGAAAAAGAATTGCGGGGTGAAATTCTCGTTTAGGAGATATTAGTGTCTGTCAGATCTTATTCATTGAGGGATGGAAAGCAAATTTCAGACGCTACTTAATCACCTTATTAAAAGCCCTATATTGGATTGCAATGTCTACGTAGAGTTAGGGGATGACACATTGCAAACAGTTTACTTTCAACAATTAACACATTGTTTTTATAATTGTAACGTATTATTTTAGTTTTACTTGTTTGAGAGCTCATGTAGTATGTATTATATTGGGTATTGGGACATGTGATTCTAGGCAGCATTTCACATGGGCCCCCTCCAATACCCAATGCAATGCCACACTACATGAACTCTCAAAGTCTGCATTGCATTGGGTACTTTGCATACCTCGAGTATATTTGGGTACAGCATACTACGTGTGTACTGCAGCATACACACGTAGTATGCTGCATATGTAGTATGCAGCAGTTTCGAACATTTGTATTCCTATTAGAATTTTTAGCTTCTATTTATGTGTTATGATTCTATGCATTACTCCAAGTAGATTCATTCAATTTTACTGATGATTTTGAGAAATTAGTACATAGAACGATTAAATATAATTTTGGTATCCAGAGTGTACTGCTATCTGTACTGAAGACATTAAAGAGAGCATTTACTAGAAAACGTAGCTTTAATTAGTAATTAACGGATAACTACACCCACGTTTTGGGTCTATTAGCATGATTTAAGCGTGGTTAATCATTAACGATTAAACAATATATATTTTTCTACAATATATCAATCTAAAAAAGGAAAACACGACATTTAATGGAACTTAAGAAATTAATAATAAAAATTATAATGTCGTTTCCTTTTCACAAATTCCATTCCTTTATTTCTCTTATACAATAAAATAATGTATAACAACTGTAATTGTTAGCGGGAAAAATTTCTAGCATAAATTACATTGAGGAAATGCAATTTAAATTTGCCTATAAAATGCATTTTTCTACACGCTCCTCTGATTTCATTCGGATGGACGGTTAAAAACTATTCGATTTCTGCTCTAAATCTCATTTCAAAGAATTCTTGCATAAAGTTCCTCCGCTTCCTTCTCCTCAGAAAGAGTGGCTCCTCTGATTTCTGTTTCGCTGACCTTTATTGGACTTTTCATTACGTTAAACTGACTTTTTGTTATTGCTTAAATTCCAAGTGTATTTTAAATATGAATGACGCAAATGTATCTGAAGTCTGAGATCTGAATATTACTGTAATACGTTTTAATGGAAACACAGTTAAGAGTGAAAGATTTAATATAAAAGGCGAATACATATTCTCGGATTAATAAGAATAAAGATCTAAAGTAATCAAATTATGCACATTTTTATAAAAACTAAATTAAGCAGCTGAAATATTGGTATTGATTTAAGACGTTTGAGGTATAGTTGACAACGGAAAAGCATACTAGGGTTATCTAACTAAGCGGAGAACTTTCTAAGCGAAGTGGGAAAAACACGAAAACGCCCCTGCAGCCAGCCCGTTCTCCAGGAATCGAACCCAATTCGGAACTATCACCGTTTAGCGATTTTACCGCTCGGCCGCTAGTGGACCCGTTAATTTAAGAACACAAACTGTTATGCTAACGAAGCCTTGTCTTATTAGTTTGGCTTTTCTTTCACTTTTAATTTTGTTAGCTCTCATCAGAATGCAAAATAGTTAAAGTATAAATAAGTGAAGAGTGTTTGAGTTCAGAAATGAATGCGTTTAGCAATTAGGCTGATCTTCCTACTATTTAGCTTTCCTGTTGGTGGAATTTAATTGATGGGGTTATGTTTCGGCTAACCGCTTTTGCTTCGGAAGCGTTTAGAGCCTAGCCAATATTTAACAGGAAGTATTATTTTTGTATTTCCCATTTAATCATATTTAAACGCGAATTCTGAATTACTTGCAAGTAGCAATACTTTATTTCAGTTAAACCTTTGAATTTGAGTTACTGTCAGGTTGAGGCGTTAATAAAAATATTTATTTTAAATTTTTATTTTCACTTGAGACGCTTTTAGTTAGAAAGAAGTTGGAACAATAAATGTTCAGATAAGTCTTTGTGCTTATTGGTGTAACTTAATAATTTAAAGTAACTGAAGAAGCGTATAAGCGTAAGAAAACTTGAACAGTTTGAAATTTGGAAGGGTAATTATTTCTTGAATTTGATTATTTTTAACAATCCAGAGCATTTTTAAGAATATGATTTTTACGTAAGTTCATTCCCTAATGAATTGTATTTCGTCAGAAAAGAAGTCTAAAATATATAGATTATTTTTTTGTATGAGCATTTTCTCACTATATCACTTCCTCTGTTTATTAAGCATGTAAAATCTCGAAAATTTTGATTTCTTCATTCCTAGTTATTATCACTTGTATTTAGCCATATGTTTCAATACAATGCATAATAGCACGAGTGCGTATCTGCAATGTTATATGCAGAAATTTCAGTCCTTTACGAACACTCATGATGTAACAGAATTTAAATGAAATATTAAAACTTCGAAATCTGGAGCAAGTTTTTTAGAATTTGTAAGTAAATTAATTATATTTAACTTTATTAACCCAATTTAAAATTTAAAATATGAGAAATTATTGAATTATTTTAATCACTTGCTGTTTAATCTTAAAATGCTATTGCGTAATATTAAGGACATACTGTGCAAAAAATATCTTAAGGAATGTTCAAAACGCAAAACAATTTTACCGATTAATTTAGATTTGAAACAATAAAAAGTAAATTATCTTCCGATTTCCGCGTGTTAAAACACATTTAGGTACATAATTATCTTTTCATTTATTGATAAGAAACAATCGGAATGTCAGAAGCATAGAGTTAAGGAAAATATCCCAGGCAATGACCCAAACGAAAAAGATGATAATCTTTTATATACAGAATTCCTTCTTTTCTTTTATGAAAATAATGTTGACATATGTCACATCTTATCTTCTGAATATGGCCGAACCCAATGTTGCTTGGAGAAGAAAAATAAATGCAAAAGTAAGAAAATCTTTCAGATTACGATCCAGTGCCAAGCAGCAGTTTATTGTCTCTTTAAATTCAAATTTCAGAATCATAAATCCTCGCCGCAAATATAGCCATAATTTCCACTCTATAACAGATAAAAGTAAAAAAAATAGTTATAATATTCGCTTCTAATTAATCACGTTCTATACGTCACAGAACGCAGAAGCACAAAATTCATGACAACGGGAAATAACATTGGTCATAAATTTTTCGGATTTAATTTTTCGAATTATTTCTTCAATTATGGGCAAGGGACAGACAGAATATTTGGCAACACTATTTAATTTTTTTATAGTCTACTGCGAAATGCCTTACTTTGTAGTTCGTAGGTGGGAGATTATTCTTTTTGCTACAGAAAACCACGGGACCCGCGTACGGACTACTAATAGGTGTTATTCTTTTCTGTTTTAACATTTGTTCTATATGGCTTTCAATGATTTTTTTCTTTGAACGTATCATAACAATACGGTTTACTCCTTCCTGGCCCGAATTACCAGTATAAATCCCATGATGTATGAACTTTGTATAGCCTGGCCCCAAATATTTTTTCATATGGCCCCAAATATTCTAAGGAAGCTGCGGTGGCTGTGCTTTTCTTTCTTCTACTTTATTCATCTGAAATTGTAAAGCAGAATCACAGGAACTAAAACGTGGCCCTGTCGCTTTTAAGAAGATTACGACCGCTTGCTGTTTTCAACAAAGAAAATTACCTTTAGGACTTCATCCTTCATCTGTATGTGCAATAATATTTTGCCAATACATGGACATTGCTTGCCTTGTACTGCAATATATTTCCCCCCCGCCTAATTTAGGAAGGTCTATGTTTACAAAATATTTCCTATAGAAATTTTCTGACATGAAACTTCACTGAGCTTCGGTATCAATGAAAGCTTCAGCAGGGATTCTATTTAACAAGACTTTCACTAGCAATAGTTTCAAATCCAGCACCCCTGTTTAGTTTGACTGGTCCCCCTGCTTTTTGTTTATTTCTTTTCTGTCTTTGCTATTCCCAGTTTAATTCCTTTCGAATTTCCTCTTCGGCCTAGCCTACGGGCTTCCGCTGAGGCGTTGGCCTACAACTTTGCTCCTTTGGCCTTTCACTGTACACTGCTAATGAGTGTTTTTGACACGCATCCGTTTTGGAACTTCGGGGCTAATTCCAATAAATTTTCCAACGCTATTGGATTTCGAAGCTCGAAAATCCCCTGAGCTTGGGATAGTAGTCGCTGAACCCAAGCTCAGGGCTGGGCAAAATTATTTGAATTATTTCTTCGTACTATGTCTTGCTGCAAAAAAAAAAAGAAAAATTAAAAATTTGTACTTTCCGTAAGATGAACTTCGACAAATCATCGATGTTATACTAGAATTTACTAAATATCTCCGACTTGAACTTGCCTCTGTCCTTCACGATGAGGAATGATTTAGCTAATGCATTCTTGAATCTTTCGAAGTTGTAGCTTTTGATACCAGGCTTACCAAAAACTAATTTTCCGGTGCATTTATATCACTTAGAAGCCTGGCCTCTAAGGGCGGATATGGCAAATGATAGCTTTTTCCGCTTCTGGTACTGGTTGCAGGAGAAAATGAGAATTTAATTGTTCACTAAATTTTAAGACTTAGGTCTTTCCATTAACAGTTGCTACAGGTTTCATAGCAGCTCTAAGGGTGTCCGCAAGAAATCAAAACCCCTCCATGGGATTTACCGTGGCCCCTGTGACACTGTTCTTTTTATTGTAGGAGCGCCAGTATAGAGGCTCGTTTTCTTTAGCATCAAAAACTAACGAGCTCTAGAGAGACTTTAGAGCAGGGGTCGCCAAAGTGGTCTATATAGACCCCTAGGGGTCTATTTAACAACAGTAGGGGTCTATCTGACTCAAGGGGTCGAATGGGGGTCTATTGGGACTCGAAGGAAAAACAGTTCTTAATACGCAAATCACACATATCTAACTGCGTACGTAAAAATTTAAAATATTTTTATAATTGACTTAATATTATATTCTTTATGAACTAATGTCCGATCTTGAAGCAAAAACGCTTATTAAAAATTTGATAATACATAAATTTTGGACTAATATAAATATAAAGCAAAAATATGTGAAACTTTACGAAATGGTTCAGCCATTTATGCTGGCGTTTCCACGTTCGTATATGGTTGAAGCCGGTTTCAGTCACGTTAATTCAATTTTAACTAAAAACAGAAATAAATTAAATGTGGAGCTTCGAGGGGATTTACGGTTAAAATTGACTAATTTCGAACCCAATATAGCGAACCTTGCCAAGAAACACCAGGCACACTCATCTCATTAAGAAGTAAAAAATCTGTAGCTACTTTACTTACTGTTTCTGATTTATTAAATATTTAGACTAATATATAGTTTTATTTTAATTACCTGAAAATTACCTTTGTGGGGGTCTATGGAGATTTCGAAAAATTATTTAGGGGGCGATGATCAAAAAAGTTTGGCGACCCCTGCTTTAGAGGAATTATCTTTGGGTTTTATGATAACGGACAAAGTCAGAAAAATGTGTAAATGACTTTTTATTCAATCACATATAGTTTTACAGACGGCCTTAATTGTACTTACGTAAGCCAACACTTTTGGCTTAAACAAGTAAAGTTGAACTTAAAATAAAATGTAATTAAACTTGCCTAACGGCTTGCAGGAAAATTTATTCGCTCAGGAAGGTTTTGGCTCGTAGGAGGAAGCGTACAAGCCTAATGGATTGAAGCACCGAGGCCTTCAGGCAGGTATAATACGCACTTCCGAAACCTTCTTTTAAATTGCCCTTCTTTCTCCTTTAATTTGAATAAACGCGCCCGGTAACTGATTAACATTGTGGCAAGAAAGGTGTGTGAAAAGGAAAGTTGTTTTTTAACTAAAAATTAACTCTAGAATGGTCAAACAACAAAAATCAGCGTTATAACCGTAATCAGGGTAACGCTGAGTTTGTTGCTTGATTATTTTCAATTAATACTTGTTCGGCGTATTATTCTATCTTAATTAAAAATTAACTGTTTGTTATAATAAGTGAATCTCCACAGATATATTATAATTTATTATACTGTTGCGTGCGTATGGGTTCGTTATGGATTGAATGCGCAAGTCGATAAAAATTTAACAAAAATTTATTCCTTCCACAAGAAATAAATCAAAATGCTGAAATATTTCTTCAGAGCTATTCGTACAATATCACAATATCTCAAGCGTTTAGCAAAACTAATTTCAAAAACAGAGAAACTAATTCTATCTCACAGCGAAATCGCTACGATCAATCACAGCATTAAGTAAACAAACAGTTCGCCTAAAACAACTACAACTGAGATAAGGAGTTTCACTTCGGCTTTTATAAGCTTTTTAATTATTCACTAGAACAATTTCGATTTTTCTAGATTTTTCTGGATGGTAACAGTAATTACGAGATATTAATTTATTAAATGTTTAATGCGCGCGCTCTTTTATTTTTCCAACGTAGATTTCTCTTCAAAAATCGTCTGCGTTACACGGGAAAATAAAGCAGTTTCATTTACAATTCTAAATAAATATAAAATCCGTAACAATACTATTTTTAATACTTTGTTATAATTTTGATTTTAACAGTTGTGTAAAAATATTGATTTGAGTTATTTTTACATTTCTTTCAGAATTATAATAGTTACTTTTTTGTAATATTTATCAGCATAAAAATTAATACCTCCCTTATTTTCTATTCTTGCAATGGTATATTATAATGTATGAGCTAAAGCACTTCATGTGAAAAATGGCTATTGTTTAACAATAATACGTATAAAGGCGGAATTCAAAGTTTAAAATAAAGATTTAAATAAAAATATATTCTGAAGGTATTAGATTGCAACATTAATATAAGATTTAAATAAGATATTTTGAAGTGACTTATATAAAAATGCAAAGAAAAATTTGTACTGCTAATACATTTATAGAGCAGTACTTAGGAGTTTAAACCCTATTGAGTAACATTTGATGAAATTATTTTTCAAATGTTTTACTGTATTTCTGTTATTGATTTTACCTAATCCCAAATCTTCTTTTTGCTTAATTCAAATCTCATGATACATATACACTACATTCTTGTTCAAAACATCGAAATGCTGTACTTGTTAAGATTTTTCCCTGGAATATAGATTTATATCAAACGAATCACCCTGAATACATTTTAGAAAATCAAAAACTCAGAACTCAATTTGATGCGTCGTAAAACAACCCGTTGCATTAAAACTGGACTTAAATAAATAATATATGATCTGCCAGATAGCAAATACTTATGCTTAGCTTACAGAAGCAGAAAATTCAGAATTTTAATAATGATGCGTTTCTTTTAAATAACCTAAGATTCCATGAATATTTGAAAATTCATGAAAAAAGAACAAATAATAAAAACGAATGCTTGTTTATACAAAAATTAATCGCAAAAGTGAGTTCTTTTTGGGAAAAAATAAAGTAATATTTGAAATTTAAAAAGTCATCTATTCGTGAAATTTTGAACTAATTCTTTACGCTTTCCCGAAGCATTTAGTCGAATAAATTTGGCGCAAATCAGTTCCACAATTTTTATGATTTTTGAAAATGTTCGCTGCCTTCTAAACTCTGCCTCAGCTTTTTACAACTTAATCTAAACTTTGTTTTCGTACCTTGTAATTGCATATTTAGTATATGTACCCAAAATTGCGATTAAATCTAAGAAACAATACGTGTTTGCAATATCTAAGAAACAATATGTGTAGTATTTTAAATATGAAGAAAGGAACATTTTTTATTGATCTCAGAAGTGGTCTGTAGCACATAAAATACGACAATAATAAAAAATTTGCCTTCGGGAAAGAATTTTGAAAACTTTTCCGGCCCGTATTAATATTAAACAAATGTGAAAAGATTAGTGATAGTTTTTGCTTTGCATGGAACGTGGTTAAGTGAAAAGCAGCCTCGGGATTGAAATAGAAACCTCTTCAAAGAATTATTTTAGGGTACCTACTTCTAAGAGGATCTGAATTCTTATAAAATAAATACAAGGAATAAATATATTCTGGAAGAAAAGCCTTTAATCTATTTTGTTAGGAAATATATTTATGGTTCAATAAATTTAATATAAGAATACGCTTAGAAACGATTTATATCATGAAGCTTTTAAAAATTATTAATTAGTATGTACCATAAATTAAGGATTTTAACATATGAGTTTAAACCAATTTTGTAAAAGTGTATTTCATCCGGAAACCATTAAATTATTGTATATTATTCTTAAGAGTCCTTTTTACTTAGTTGCTTCAGGTTCGAAGTTCATGAGAATTCTGAAACTAAAATAAATATATTGCAGGTTACCTCAGCGACTCATCAGAAGAGCGTTGTACTTTTAATGTTCAGTCTGGATCGGAATGCGAGCGAAATTACATATTTCAATCGATTAGAAAATTAAAATTTGCACATTCAGAACTTTAGGTTTTGTCCACGATAACTAAACTAACACTATTATCTAGAATCTACATTTAAAATAAATGATATGTTTTTATTCACTTGAGATCTTTGATTTTAAAATTGACGCAATTTATTTATAATTCTGTCACTTACCTCAGTACTTCTGTCTAGTCTTCAGACTTCATAAGTGAGTTATCGTTATTCAATATATATAGAAAATAATAAGTGCTTCAAAGCACTATAACTCAGGTGTTAGTATAAAATAAAATATTGGCTATTTATTCTTTATAAATAACAAGGGAAAGTGAAGGTAATTTAAAATACGCTGTAATTTAAAAGCAGAAATTGTATCAAAATAACTACTACTCGAGATAAAGATAACGTAAAATAATTCTCAATTAAAAGGATAAATGAACTGATTTGCGTTCACTAAGAGTGACTTAGAAATAAAGTCATTTGTATAACGCCCAAAATGTACTATTCTTCTTCGAGCCATTTACTCTAATATATAAGCTGACAAAGAACCAATAGTAATTGCATAAAGACCTTAGGCCAATTTCGCTTACTCTTGTTAAATTTGTATAGTTTAGCAATGAAAGATAGTAAACAAAAAATTAAATGGCCAAACTAATATTTTTGTTTCATACCTTTCATTCATTCAGAAGTCCGAAGCTACTTAAAAATGACATAGAAAGCGCTTATAAACATCGTGAGCCATTTAACCACAAATACATTTTATTAGGGAAGCCCTTAATACAAATACAGGTAGTTTGGAAATCTGCTCCAAAATCTTTAAAAATTATTTCTTTCAAACTGAAACTCAAATGCAGCTACTTTATGAATATTATTAAAGAGAAAGACATTTATTGCTCTAAAAATTATTCTATTTGAAAATCAAATATTTTTTCAGGATCTGCATTCTTGATTTCATTTGAAAACAAAAATATAAATCCCGTATTAATATTTATTTAACTTACTTCTTGAATTCTAAGGAAATTAAGTACTAAACTGAAACAAATATTATTTTAAGGGTCATCTAATCAAACTTTTATAGAAAACATACGCATTGCTGTTTTTTGTGATTGTCTGATAATGTTTTAGAATGAATTTTAAAATTTCCCCTGTGCTTTGTTTCAGCACTTCTAACTGGTTTCAAAAAGCATCAACCAAATCGCCAAATTAGAATAAAAGCATTCTTACTATTGGATATATCTGATCTTGATAGCGTATACAAGAGTCTCTTATTACACTTATAAGAATTCTTAAATACAGAAACAAAAACAAAGCATTACGAAATGCTTCGTAGAAACTTTTATACATAAGAAAGGTGAGATTTTGTATGCAAATTCGCATTTCTGCCTGCAGAAGGAAGCCCAAATTGCATTTTATATGCCAAATGTTGTTATCATTCTTTGAACGTTAGAATGAGTTCTCAGAAAAAGTATGTAACTGTAGGAGAAGAATTATGCAGATTTTCTTTTCTGCTGAATTTGTTTATGTCGCTTTCGAATGTAAAAGCACGTTATATCTATAAATGCATCTGTATATTAAAAGCATGTAGTGCTTCAAATTGAAGTAATGTTTTGAACCATTGTTTTTTAACTACACAAACTTCATTTCGCAGAGATTTTCGGGTAGCTAAATATTTCTCACAACATTGCCCTAAGAAAAAAGGGTTATGCATTTTGCTGTTTACATACATATATATATATATGTTACGGTGAAGCACCGAAATCTGGAGAATGTCGACTTTAACCGGTGAATGTCAACATTCAGTCGCTTGGTGTATGTCCGAAATATTTTCCAAATACTCTGATTTCTGACTTAACCGGTAAATGTCGACATTAACCGTGTACTAATGGTGAATGTTGAACATATAAGAATATTATATTTCCTTCTCCGTAATTAAGTCGCGAAAAAACGCATTTGAGACTTAAAATAAAAACTTAAGAACATAAGAACTTAAAACACACAGTACGTTCAATATGAGAAAGGAAAGTAACAGAAGTTAAAAACTTACGTAATTATACAGTATAATATATAATTATACAGTATAAAATAAGAAAATAAAATAATAGTAATAAAAAACTTACTAAATTATGTGATTCAAATCTTATTTATTGTCACAACTTAAACTATTATGACACTTTGAATTGCACAAAAGAGGCTTGCTTTTACAACTGCATTTATGGGAAACAGTCAGTCGCCTCTTTGTCTACTCCTCTCTTTTCGACCTACACCAGAGCATATCTGTGATTGTCGGCATTCACCGGTGAGGGTCCGAATGTACAAGAATGTAATACAATATTCGATCTTTCACCGACGTATCTGGTTACATTCTCCAATTTCGGTCTTTCACGGTAATATATACATATATGTCTAAATACAAATTTTTGTGAAATTCCTAAATAATTGCTTAATTTGCACAGACGCAGAAACAATTCAGATTTGTGTTTATTAATGACTATTATTAATTTTATTCTTCGGTATGTAATTTTTTACAGTTGGTTTCATGAAATGAGAAATGTGGAAAAATTCGGAAGAAAATAACATGTTTCTAAAAGCGAGGTTATTCTGTTCGGTATATGAAATGTATAATGCTTTAAGCACCTATCGTGTGATACCAGCTTTAGAAGCTATTCTTGTGTTTTGTTTCATTGATAAATTAATTTAAGGATCACGCATTTATTAATGCAAATATTTATTTATATTCGGAAGTCTACTACAATGTGCGCAGATTTCCATTCCACATTACTTAGCTGTTTATTTTATTAACATATTTGCTACAATCAAGTAGCTAGAAATGAAGTCCAAAATCAAGAAAAGTCTTGATATATGTGTAAATATATAAAATAATGATTATTCTGTAAGCCAGCGGCTTAATATGATGCTTTTTAGTAAATATATTAATTATGTATAATTGTATTATACAATATTGTTAATGACATTTATATATTCTGAAGCCAAATCTTGTGAAGCACACTGCAATAATATAACTATACAAGAACAGCCAACACAACCTTCACTGTCTTACCTCAAGTACATTTCAAATATGGAACTTAATGAATAAACGGAATGAAGAGACATAGCATTCAGTTCTGTCCAAAAGTCGTAATACAGCTATATAGCGCATACAGTCATGTACCTTTCCAATAGTTTCAAGTGATTCCGAAAAGAAAACTGCAGATGAATGCCAGTGTGGCGAGCAGGCCATTTCCGATCACTAAGCGTTTACTTGCATCACTACAAGAGAACAGCATGTTGCAAAACCCACTGCTTTCAGTTGGGCAACATGGGAGGAAAATACGAAGTCCATTCCTTGCGTTTTCACAAAAAGTTTCTATATTTTAATTTGCTCTATTATAATAAGTGATTCCATTTCTCGAACAGTAGCGTTGCTTTCATCCTAGAAGATAGATCAAGCTGTCAAAAATGCACATAACTGTATATCCTCTCGTATATTTTGCTTTATTATAATACGCACCACATATGGTCATTCAAAACTGGAAGCATTTTCTGGAGCATGAGTGGTCTACATCATAAACGTACCTAGTCTGCGCCATAATTAATTATTTAAGTCTGGGCGAAAGCACCGCATACTTTTCACGTTTCCTGCTTAAATAAATCTAATGAATTTACAAGTAGCGCCAGAACTAAACGGTGGTGGATCATAATTCGTCACCAGTAGAATTTGATCTCCTTGTCCCAAGTCACCCTTTAAGTGAGGGGAGAATGTAAGGTTTTTCTCTCTCCTTACAGCGTGCTTCGTAGTGTAACTGGAAATTACGCCCGATTAGCAATCAGAAGGTATGAATTTCGAGCCTCGTCGAGAACGCTGCATATTTTTCACGTTTCTTGCTTCAATAAGCTTAATTACTTCAAGCTGTATATTTTACGATTTAAATATTTTTATACTAATGATTCATTATAAATTTTTTAAATATGAATGCATGAATAATTGCTTCATTCCCATGAATATAAGTATTTTATTTCGGTAACACTGTAGAGTCGTTAGGCTTTTCTGAAGCAGGAAACGCGAAAAATGTGCAATGTCCTTTCCTGGACTGGAACCTGGATCTCTCGATACGCGCCGAGTGTTCTACCGTTACACCACTAAGGCCTGCAGAATGGAGCGAGAAAATACCTTATAACACTACATTTTACAAAGACATTAGCGTTTTTTTCTCGAAACAGGATTCACGGAAAACTAGCTATATGATGCTCGGGATTCGAACAACGGATCTTACAACGGTATCTGAGTGTACTACGAAGTATGCTTCTAGTTATAGCCCGAAAGCATGCATAGAAGAATTAAAATATTCCTTACAATTTTGTCGAATTAAATGGTTGACTGGGAAGAAGACAACACACTTCACCATATCTAGGTTGGTATGAATATCTCCATTGCATTTTAGTTGGAATGTGATTGCAGAATTATTGGATTTTTCTAGCCAGAGAAGGTGCAAAATCAGTTGCTCCTTTTCCTACATTCAAACCATAAATCTTAGAATGTTAGCTGCGACTGCTTTTAGTCACACTATGACAGCAAGTGCAGGGGAATGTAATAATTATAATTTGAAAAGATTGCATTTGCCCTAAGAGTAGTGCAATTATTATCTTACTGTAATTAACAGAATTCATACGTGTGCTTATGTACCGTTTATGAATTTGAGTAATTATTTCTATTTTTACGCACTCTTCAGCTTAGACTCTTCTGTCATGTTAGCAATGCCAAAATGTAAAAGAAAATGCATTCATTTTCCCCATTTAATTATTTACATTAATTCTACAATTCCTAAAACAATTGTAAATTATTTCTGAATTTTACTTAGTTACCCTCACATTTATCAATAAATAAACCACATTAATTATCCAAGAAGCTAAGACATCTGATTAATTTGGTATACCGCTAGGCATGTTTATTTCCAAAATTCTCCAATTCAAAATCTCCAACAGAGCGAAAGACACAGTTTTCAATTTAGCTACATAATTTCATTCTACTTAGTCTCCGCAATCAATATATTTAACTCCTTTGTGTTAAGAATGGTATATTTATGGTCCTCTTCAATCCCCGAATCCCAATTTATTTCGACCCATTCTCTTAATGCTAGCTAGAAATGCGGCTTAAGGCATACCAATTACCAAAAAGGGAATAGAACATTTCTCTCATAGCGGGGGGGAAATTAATTCTTCGTCTTAATGCATTTCAAATAATTGAAGATTATTCTAAGTTTGGTGGCAACGTAAATGGATGCTATTGCCCTCAGTTAAGCCGTACATCGCATGAGATAAACTTAGATTAGATCAGATATGTTGATGTAGATTAAAGTTGTTGCGCTAATCAGTTGGAGATAAAGTGTAATTTCAAATAACATTTGGAGAAATTTAAACCTTTTTATTGGATCTTTTCAAGTGCAGACAGCTAAAAGAAGATAACAGAAGCCTATGAAAAATCTTATGCAACAAACGTTTAGTAGTATTTTGTAACAGTTAGAGGGAAATTGAACAAAATTATCTTATTTATTTCAGAGAAATGATCAGTTTAAGAGGAATTTTTTTATAAGAATTCTGGTTAAGTGTTACTTTTTATGCATAGTGACACGCAATACGATAGTGACTATTATGGAAACTGGAATTTGATAATAGTTATTTTAAAGGAAAGAAATTTCAAGCTCTGATTTAGGTAATGTAATTTATAGTTACAGATCCAATTCAATTTGCTACTTAAAGTATTTCCAACTGGAGATAAGGAAAACTGCGTGCTGTTTTTAACTTCTCTAAATTAAACAATTAAATTTGGTTAGTTCTTATCAAGTTATTCTTTTGTCAGATATTGTTGTTGACATATAAGGTATTTTTAGAGCAGGAGACATTAAGAATGAGCAATGCCCTCTGCGGAACTCGAACCACGGACCAGAAGAAATTTGTCGACCAGAAGAGCTTCATGTAGCCTTGCGTTATCGTCCTTAAGATGAAAGCGTGGACTACTGCACCCCGGGAAAAGCGAACATAGGGCTCCAAGACCTCATCCCTATACCTCACACCAGTCACAGAGACACTGTCAAAGACGTGGAGAGGTGTGTGGCCATCCAACATAATGCCTATCCAGACCATTACACCGCCACCGCCATATTTGTTATTGGAGGGTAGGTAGCGGGTCCCTGGCTCTCTCTATATGAAAGTTTGGCGAGAATCGGTGTTTAGGCTATAACGGGACTAGTCGGTGAACAGAATAGTCATCCATTGCTTCTTACTCCAATCACTATGCTGCCTGCACCATGCTAATCGGACTCTCCTGTCCATAGATATAAGCGGGACACAAACAGCCGGTCTTCTGGCAAACAATCCTCTCTCATTCATTCTTTTGGAAACAGTCACCTTTGCCACACGGGTTCCTGTGGCTGCATACAGGTTCCGAGAGAGGAAGCTCTAGCCCCTCTGTTACGCCTCGCTAAAACTGACAAATAGTGATCTTCTCTGGCCGTCGTGACTCTTGAACGAGGCTTTCTCTCGATGGATCCAGTATTCTTGCCTAGGCTTTCTCTCGATGGATCCAGTATTCTTGCCTAGGCTTTCTCTCGATGGATCCAGTATTCTTGCCTAGGCTTTCTCTCGATGGATCCAGTATCCTGGAACTGTTTTCATAAGTTACACATGACGGTGGGCATGACATTGAACTCTCTGCATATCTGGACTTGCGATTGGCTTGCCTCTAGCCTTCCCACAGTTCGCCACCTCGTTCAATCATCTAAACGTTGATGGTTACTCATTTGTACTGTTTTGATGTGAACTTAACCAATTGTTGCAGGACAACACCAAGAAATTCGCCGAGGTGTGCTAGCAAACGCAATCGTCTTACCCTCCACGCGCTTATAAAGCTAGTTTTTCTGCTGGCTCCGCTTACACACACTTGTACGCTTACGTATTTGCTGTACAACATTTGCATTTTTATCTAGAAGCAGTGGTGTTTCCTTCAGTTCAGGTCTTTTCATGCAATTCGATAAAATATGCAAATTCTCTTAATTTATTTCACCAGTGTAGAATTAGTTTCTCTAATTTGAATTGCGTTCTGTTTAACGTTTGAAATATTGTAATATTGTACGAATATCTCTGAGGAAACATTTCAGCCTTTCGTTTTATTTTTTGTGAAAAAAATAAATTTTATTAACTTTTTAACGACTTGTGCATACAATCCATTACGAACCCGTACGTACGCAACAGTACGATCGAACATATTTAAGTCAGTGTTTTCCAGGGAATAGTATTATGAATCATGAAATTGCATTTGATGAATAATTTTCTGCTCCATTTTTGTTACAAAAATGCAAGTAATTTTGGATTGAAGACATGGTCTAAACGTCCCGAATGTCTAAATTATATGTCAGTAAATTATTAAAGATTTCATGATAAATTATTTCCAAATTATTGTGGACATCCTGCAGTTTCATTCGTTTTTAAATAATTTCAGAAATTATTACTTAATCAATGACTTGAAACATTTTTATTTAAAAATTTATAGTATTCGTCTGCTGTTCCTAGATACTAGTAAACTTGATTGAGTTAAAACTGAGTTTAAGATTTAATAGTTAAAAAAAGATTACTTCCTAGCCCAGTAAGAAAATCAAAGGAATAAATTTTGAAGACTAACTGAATGCATTTTTTACAGGAACACTATCGTAATAGTTTAATTATTACAAGAAATTGTATTTAGTATTATATTCTCTCTCTCTCTCCTTCTCTCTCTCTCTCTCTCTATATATATAAATAATTCCTGAAAGCAGTTTTATACGCTTTAGATCATATCTAATAATTCGAAGCGCCTTATGCATGAAATAAAATAACTTACACGCTATTGCATATAGTAAAAATGTCAACTCATAACCTGAAATTTTGATTGATATTGAATACATCTGTAGCAGATTATTTCAAATCTCAGGGTTATTTTTTATGTAACATTCTGACGTCATATTAGTTTGCGCTGTGAAGACAGCTATTATTCACATACAGGCAAGCATAGGCATAAAATATAAGACCTATGGTTTACTTTTCAGATAGCTTAAAAATAAGCAGATCTCAGATTGTTGCTGTTTGACTAGGTGTAAGGGCTATAGTTTTCAAATTATCTTGTAATTGGTCAACAAAGTTGAGCGATTTAAAACCGAAATCTGAAACAGGTATTCCCGTATAAATAAATCTTATTTTTCTTATTTCAATAGAAAAATTTAGCAATAAAATTTTTAAGTATAATGACTCTTGGGAAATGATGTTAATGGATAAAATGACTTGCGTCTGCGCAGAGCTGAAGAGAATAAAAGTACATAACCTACGGTAGAAGCATTCCTTTCTGTATGTAATGTAAAAATAATCTTATCTCACATTTGAAGTAACACTCATTGGACCACATACACGCTCTGCGCTGAAAGGTCGAAAAGGTTATTATATTTGTTTACATTGCAGCGGAGAGCTAAATGATGTCACTTCGTGCAGAGAGTACGTTAACTACTTCAAACAGCAAATATTGCCTATTTCACTTAAGTAACATGACCTTTCTTGTCAACGTTTTGTTTTTATATAAAAAAGCAGCAGCTATTTCAAAGTTCATCTTAAGCAACTTTATTTGTTAATAATTATTCTGTGACTAAAATAATTTTATGCAAATTTAGTGAATATATAAAAAATCTAATATATTCCTCTGTATATATTCTGAAATTTTCGAACACATTTTTGTAAAAAATAGTTAACGATCGACAATTACACAAATACATCATGCATTAAAATACATGGCTCAATATCTTGAGCATTGTACTGAAATAGAAACGTCTCATAAGGCTTAATGATTTTCTTCTTTACTTCCAATGGAAAAGCTCTGGTTCATTAGAAGCAAACCTTCCAATACCAACAATCTACAAAGCTTTTAGGTCAACAAGCTGTGATCATATAAGACCGAAGAATAAGAAGGGAAAAAAGCAAAGTTTCCACGATAGTTCGAATAAGACATCGTCTAGCAACAAACGATGATGAAGTAAATAAACCTGGGTCGCTAACCGAAGTCAAACAGCGTGCCCACCATTTATGTCCACGAATAAGATTTTGACTCCGAAATGAACACGTTTCTTCATCATGGCGTTTCAAAGCAAAAGTAATAATCTTATTGGTACTTATAGGTAATAATTTAATTGTGAACAGTTTACTTTTTCATTTCTATTTACAGCAGAAGTACTTAAATTCCAAAAGCTTCTGGACCACATTAGAACAACACCCTTGGCGGAGCGCGAGTAGCTTAAATTATAGGCTTAAACTGGGCAATGTAAACTATTGTAATTTAAAAAAGGTACGGAAAGGAATTACTGTTTCAGAAATATTAGTGATGAATTCTATTTTAGCAATAAATTTGTCTTTTGGAAAATATCAAATTTTTCTGTAGTGTGATTAACTAAGCTATATCATAAATTTTATGAATTTTTAGCAATAGCTTATTTTTTTTTAAATTTGATATTCTGCAATCTTGAGTTTTGTCAAAATGAAGCATTACTGAAAAATGAAAACAATATTTTTAATAATACTTTCACGTATGTTGAAATTTAATTTAGTAAATCACACATTTAACTGCTAATTTGTTTTTAATTATCATTAAATATGTTCCAAAGATCACTCAAACTCTTAATTCATTTTGATGTTCGTATTTCACTTAAACCAAAGCTCCAGCTGTAAAAGTTTCATTAGTGGCAGAAAATGAAATTGCCCATGAATATCACGTGTACGAAATGGAGTCACCTGAATGCGAATTTTGCTTATTAAATGATACATGCCATGAATCGTTTAGAGCTTTTACTATTTTAACAAAATAATTTATGATGTGACATTATTTAGAATTATAATTTCCAACTAATTCCTTTGATGGAATAACTTTTAATCTTCAAACAATCAATTTCTTATTATAAGCTACAGAACGACGCAATTTTTACCCCATTTATTAGTATTAACTAAAATTATTTCTCACATTTAATGGTTATTTGAATTGCTATTTTTTCATGTACTGAGATCTGACAAACAAAAAAATCCCAATTTATCCTTTGTTTGCATTTGTTTCTGCTTCTATGTTTGAACAGTAAGTGATTTTTCAGCGTTCCGGTTAGATGTAATTAGCTTGATATATTCGGTTACTTAGCGAGATTCTCTGCGGATTTCAGTTTGTAAGTTAGGCCTAGTTGGGCGGATGCTTTCGTGTTTCATTATAAACGTAATCAACAGAAGCGGAAATTTCATATTATGTTACCTGTAAAGTTACAAACATATATTTATTTTTTGTTATGCACTTAATCTCTTCATAACGGGTGTATCATATATGCATCAGCAGATAATCTTCTTAACCGGCGGCATGCCGCTTAGTGCAACTCAAGTTGGAGATGATTTGTTTTTGCAGTAGTACGATCTCGCAAGACGGGATACGTCGCGTCGCTAAGCCTAACTTTAAAAAAAAATTCATTCCAAATTTTTTTAGCAATTGTTTTAATTTTGTCTGTAATGGTATCTAACAGTAATATAATCAAAAATACAGAATGTCAAGAGATTCTGAAAAAAATATTAATTAAAATCTGAATGCAAACTAAAATATTTGACTCATCTTGATGAAATGTTTTAAAAACTTACTTAAATCTGTATCTAAACATATGTAAAATATAATAAAATATATGATCAAATATTACAGCATAAATGATTCAGAAATGAGACAGTAAGTGATAATCTAGTCATTGACATTTCATTAATAATGAAACGCATTTATCGAACTTTTTTATTCCATCCCAGCAGAATAATTTAGGCACATCTAGAGGAGTATGTTGATTTTGGATGAACATGGATTTTTACGCATCTTTGTTCATAGAAATTAATAGTTTCTTCAACTATTAGGTTCATTAGATAATCGGAAAAAATGGTGGAAAAAACAATTTCATTCACATAACTTTGAAGTAAGTGTACTTCTGCAATTCCCCTAAATTTATAAGGCTTCAATTACTTAACCGATAGAGTTCATGACGGAGTTGCCACTGTTCTGTTGGATTGTGAGGTGCGACAACGTTTCGGTATCAGACTCGCTATTCTCACTTAAATCTAGAGTTTTCCGTGTTACAAAATCGCTCATGGACACAAATGGACACTCATGGGCTTTCCAATTCGAGCATACTCTTCTTTCGTTAAAAACTTATTTTAGACATCGCGCTATTAGTTTAACTCTCATACCCAGTGCAAAAAAACGTACATGTGCTATCTAAATAAGATGCAAACTGAATACAAATCAGAATTCATAAAAATAGCAGCTGCAATAACATTTTTCCCACTGGAAAGAACAAAAAACAAAATTGAAACATCGGAAACTATTCAATTTTTATATCACGTGGAGTCAACTGCGCGTCAGATGGGTTTTGTTTATTTTGTATTATCTGCATCTCACTTTTCACATCTAAACTAATCATGAGAATCAGAAACTACTTCACGGACATAAGATCAACAATATGTATATTGAAATACGCTAACTGTAGTGGACACGGGGTGCCATCTAGTGATTTAAGAAAATTCTAAAAGAGCGGGTATGACAGAGTACACATATGACTCACACGTCTAGAAGATCAATTCAAGCAGCGATGTAGTAGTGCAGCACTCGTCTGCTAGCTCCATTGGAGACTGATGTGTATATGACAAACCCGCCTGCATAGGAATTTTAGTTCAGCAACATGACCTTGTGAAGCGGTTAAAACGTACACGTAAATTATAAATTTTATTCTCAGCAACTTAAGTTATATTTTGTGCTCTATCTGAAAAAAATCAATTTATTTTCTTGTTTTATGTAAGCGCATATTTATGTGCGTATGTTAATATATATGGGATAGGTACTGACTATCTAGTGGTATGCTGTCTGTGAATTTACTTCAGAGAATGGTTGTCTAGGGGCTTATAAACTAGTCCAACATATAAATAACTTGAATATTTAATGAAAACAGAAATAGTTCCTACACATTATGAAATGATTACACTGGTAGATGTAAATGAGAAAGTATTTACAGATGTGGAGAACCTAATGTCTTGTTTGCAGAATACCGTCTTCATTTTAATGGCGTCCCCTAAAAAAGTTATTTTTCATACAGCTTGCAGAGCCATCTGATTGTTGGGGCCTATGCCATCCTACAACTGCTCGTCCATCCTGATGGCATGCGTCCTTGCCATCTGGAAATAAGACCATCAACATTTGGGGATCTGAAAAAAGATTTAAAAAAGAAATTAGTTTGCATTCAATTTCGCTGTGTTTTGCCTCAGTCATTGTCCGTCGTCATGCTCGTCTCATAAAGTCATCCCCATGGAACCTCTTCTTCAGTGTCGTCTGGAACAACCTGTCTGGATTCGTCTTTGTCCATACGTTTTCTTAAACACTGTCTGGATACGTCTTCTCAGATATCGTGTGGATATGTCTTCTAAAAGCATCTTGGATATCCTACAGATCCGTCATTCGAATGCGTCTTCTTCTTTGATCCATTTCATCCTTAGAAATCATCTTTAATCTTCTTAAAATAGCTCAAGTCTTTAAACCAGTAGTCCTTTAGTCAAATTGGGAGAAATTTGTCACGACGGGTCGAAGTCCAAATCAGGAATCATTAAAATCGGTATTTCATTATTTTCGTTTTTCTTCCTGGATCTTCTGAATATGCTTCTCCGCTTCTCCGCTTCTTTTTTCTCATCTTCTTTAATTTCTTTTCTTTCCTTGTTTGCTTTCCATATTAGCGTCTTTGTCTTCAGGTTTTCTGGTTTCTGCTTTGCAATTTTCTTTTCTTCATCGGTGGTCCCTGTAGTTTCTTCGTTTACAGTGCTTTCGTTTGCTTGTCTGTTGCAAAGCATGTTACCGGCGTTTTTCTAGTGGAATTAGCATTTAATTCATCATAAACTCTGAGCTGAGACTCTTCTTTGGGAAAACAGTTCCTTTCCGATTCTCCTTCTGCAGCATCGTTTCTCCTCGATGGCTTTGAATCTAAGTGCAATGTGTTTTCTTGAGCTTCCTGTTGCACTAATTAATGGTTCACAACGTCATGGTGAATGAAACTTCACCAATCTGTAAGGCACGCCCTTTTGTAAGCAATAATGTCCATATTGTCTAGACTTCAAAACTTCTTTCATAACTTTTATATTTTCGGCAGTTGCTTGAGCATGAATTATCTTAAATGTTATATTATTTTGAATTGCCATACATATAGGGCTTATGCTCGAAGCATCAACATGAGTACCAGATCTGTGTTCGATTGTGTATTCGCAGTCTTGTAACATTAATGCCCATCTTCACATTTTAGTACAAATGTATTTCTTGCACATAATTTGTTTGAATGCTTTACAATTATGCTGCCTTATCATCAATTTCGAATTCACCTTCAGATCTCCTATAGGCTTAATTTTCCCATTTCCAAATCCAGTTAATTGTAGATTTGCCGACTTAAGTTCAGGAGGACCTTTCTTCTTATGTACATCATCTCTAATCAACATTGCTTGACTACCAGTATATATGAAAGCATCGATTTGCAGATTACCAAAATTAACAGTTTTATGCATTTCTTTCTGAGAAGTCTGAGTAATTGGAATTACAGCTTTGGCATCGTTAAATTTTTATGAGATGTTTTGGAACAATCTACGGCTTTGTGTCCAAACAAATTGCATTTAAATCACTTTACTCTTATTGTTACATGAGTTATGAACTACACTTCCACAATTATAACACCTTGATTCTTTGCTCTTGCTAGGTATAGCGCGTATTTTATTTTGTGTGTTCCTACTTGAATAAATCTTAAGCTGTGTGACTGGAGCGCGAATTTTCTCATACATTTATAATACCTCTTTAAATTCAAAAATAGTTTGTTACCCACACAAAATAATTTTGTTGTTACTTGGATTTGGTATTCCATTAATTATATAATCAATTCTTATTTAATCATCAACAGAACCGCAACTGGCTATTTCTCGCATTGCAATTAAATACTCAGAAAGGGAGTTTTTACCAGTATTTGACTCATAGTTAAGATATATCGAATTACACACAGAGAGAAAGTCTTTTGATTTGAATGTTTGAAGTAATTTTTGTTTTGTTTCTTCAACTTTAAAGGCAGATGGAAAACCACAAAACTTATGCAACATTGCTCTATTTATTTTTTCTATCGCCTACAATTACAAATGCAGTTTGATGTGCAGGTTTAATAGATTTTGTGGGTCCAGTTCTTAAAAAATTAGAATTTAAAGTATCCATCTTGATTCACAATACAGTAGACCACTATTCTTAGAAGTAATAATATGGAAATAATCGAAACAAACTTACTCGTTTTCTCTTGTAACTTTCATCTTAAATCTTCCTAGGCTCATCCCGATCTGAGCGCCCATAATCTGTACGATCGGTACTTACCATCTAGCGGTATGATGCCTGTGAATTTACTTCAGAGAATGTTGTCTATGGGCTTATAAACTAGTCTGACTTATAAATAACTTGAATATTTAAAGAAAAAGCAAATAGTTTCTAGACAGTATGAAATGATTGCATTGGTAGATGGACAAGAGTAAGTATTTACAGGTGTAGAGAAACTAACGTCTTCTACACAGAATTACCGTCTTCATTTTAATGACGTCATTTTCTTAGTTCTATAACCCGAAAAAAGAGTTTTTTTACACAGCTTGCAGAGCCATTTGATTATTGTTGACGATGCCATCCTACATATGTAAGATAAAAATATGTAATTAAAACTTCTAATTTTAATTGGCAATAGTCACTTTTATTCTCCATTTTAATTTCAGGAATTTCCCTTTCTGTCCTAAATATAGTAACTATTTATTACACATCAACCTAAAGTGCGTTGTTTCAAAATTAATCAGCAATGCCTTTGGATACGTAAGCAGTTAGCCATTGAGATTATACTAGCTTTCAGTTGAAACCGGAACTTGCTGGATTAATCTCTCCCACTTTTACTTCTAACGACGTAGTGACTTTACCATTTGCCTTAACAAGAAACGCCTCACTGCCCTCATCTCTGTACCATCCAATGTCTGTACAGATATTAGCTTCCAAAAGTGTTGAGAGCGTAAAAAAAAGTGTGATGAAGCTAAAGCTAGTCTCCATGTTCCGTCCTTCTACTACGCATTCTATCCGTATGCCAACAACACCAAGAATCATCTCGGCTATGATTAAATGTAATGAGTGTCTTCTCTCTCACGCATTCTCAAAAAAAGCAGTTTAATAAATAGTCGATACTACACTATGTAACTATGTCTTCCTTTTCATCACAGAGAAGAGTGCAAAAAGGTTTGGTTTCAACTGAAATCTTTAATCTGGTTGGCTATAACATACTTCCATTGCAGGGTTACGTAAAAAAGCATGATGCAGGTTAATTTTGAATTGATATACTTGGGACTGACATGTTAGAAATAGTTACCACTTCTAAGATAGAAAGAGAATGTACACAAATTTAAATGAAGTATAAAATCCACTGTTACCACTTAAAATTAGAAATTTGTTTATAATTAGCAGGCATGTAAATTATTTGTTTTACTTATAACTTGGCAAATTTATTTCTTTTTCCTTCTTTTACTTAAAAAGGATATTCCAATATAAATTAGAGTTTAATGGATATTCTAATATAAATTTAGCACCATAGATATAAATTAAAGTTTATTTACTCAGTAGCTCATTTTTACGCAAATTTTCTAATTTGGATCATGTTTATAAATTTGATACTAAGGGAATGAATTGTCTGTCCTTTCTCCAACTGTTTCATTACATACTTTTATTCCCTTTTTTTCTTGAGCATTTAAATAACAAAATATTGCTTCATTTTATGGATGATTCAATTTAATTTTTTCTGTGTATATTAATATCATTCATACAAAGAGACGAAAATCCACATTATAACGAAGTTCTTAGGAACACGGGGAGAAACGATTATTTTATAAACGTATAGAACACATCCGAATTATATAAATATAAAAAATAATAGTGTATTGCCTTTACATAATTTAGATACTGAAGGTATATCGATCAA
>KK116567.1:211229-265637 GCA_000611955.2 Stegodyphus mimosarum
TTTTTTTTCTTGATGCTTAATTTATTGAATTTCATTGCTTGAAACTTTATTGAAAATATTCGTTTCAGGGAAGTATACTTTATTGAAAACCGGTCTTAATGTTTCAATAAAAGAAATAAAATTATTTATTGTTATACTCACATATCTTAGAATTCGAATGAGATATCTCGTTATTCTATTCTTTCTAGCTTCATTAACTTTAATTTTTTTTTAATTTACATTATTTATTTATTTTTCGTATTTTAGATTTTTGTGTCATGTTTCTAGTTTCACGTTTCAGTCCGCCTGTTATTAAGCTCCCTGTTTATTTCTATCATTATTATTACTATTATATTTCATTTCAAACATTAAAGGCCGGGATACATAATATCAGTAAAAATGCTGCACATTATTTCCTGGCTGTGAGAAAGATGGAGGTTTCCAATTGGGTGTAAATTAAGTCACTTGCTTTGACTCCATGGATAGGTTTTTAACTCAGAGAGACGTTTCTCTGAAGTTGCTCTAAATGGGCGCATTTCAATCGAAAAAATAATGCTTTATTTATATTTTTTAAATATATAATATTTTTATTACCAGTTAAAACACTCAGAAAAATAGTTTTCATTTAAAATTAAGAAGCATAGGTAATCATGAGTCTAATTCAGTCTGCGAACTGTTTCAGACTGAGCAAAATCACAGAACGGCCTAAGACTCTCAACTAGACAAACTGTTGCTGCTAACAAAGACTCACATAGAGGACAACAACCTTAGCTCCAAATGATTTATTCCTATGCATCCAATGTTCATTGCCAATCGTTGCTATTGTATTTTTAATAGCGCTTCTACTAAATGGGTAGTATGCTGGTCATGAATATTTGCTGAGTAATATACTAAACATTATGAACCAGAAAAATTCTATATTTAATTTCTATACATTCCGTTTCGATATTACCATAGATAAAATTACAACATGTTTATTTTAAAATAAAGTGAAAATTATAACACACTAGGAAAACATGTTTTGTTGTCAATTTTTTTTTAAACTTGGCCTTCTATTGGAGAAAAACTACTGTCTAGCCAAACAGAAACCTAGGACTAGGGGAAGAATCAAATATTACCTGTTTTCAAAATGTTTCTAGTACAAACTCCCTTTCCTCTATATTGATAGTCAACGATTGACGACGAGTGCAGTTCCAGTGGTCCGGTCGTAATTCTATCCAGACGTGAAGTCGAGGACTTATTTTGTTCTTGATATCTTTGATAAAATTTATTAAAAGTAGGCTTTTATTTAACATAAAATAGTCTCAGAATGTACGAACTTGCTAATATTTTTCAACAATTAATTTGTACGCAAATGTACTGCATAGGCACATATTTTATAAAATTCGCATATACGATTGCTTGAAATCAGTTAACATGAAAACAAACATACAAATGATGCCTTTAAATAAATATCAGTAAAGTGAGTATTCGTTGCTCATTCGTTCCTCAACCAGGAGTAGGTTTTCAGATCTGAAAATTTGCAAACGCTTTCTGGTTTCGTTTGTGCCCTCTCCACTTTATATATTCTTTAGTCATAACATCCGACTGCATCTCGAACAGTTTTTCAACTCTAGCAATACGATAAATGTATTGGTCTATTTAGGGTAACTGAAATCTTTGATTAAATAATGAAAATACTTTTATAGCAAATATAATAATTTAGTATAATAAAACAATAGTAATCCTTTTATAGCAAATGTTTGACAGCGCAGATATGTTGCGGCTTTATAGCTGTTGCGCAGTTTTGCAGAAATGATATAAAACAGTGATCAACAATCGTTCACATCTAATTGTGATTGAAAGAGACTATCTTTTCATGCATCACGACAACGGTCTCAAGTGGACCAGATTTCGATTGAATAACCCAATTTCCCCTCAAATCTATTTTTAGAGGCGGAGTAAAATAATTAAAGAATTTCTAAGAATGATCTAACAAAATGTTATAAAACAAGAATAGGGATTGTAAGAATTATTATTTTTAGAGGCAATTATTTCCCAAAGTAACTTTACTTGTTTACTAATAAAAACTAAATATACAACACAGTGATTAAATTAATTGGAAAACATGAGTGCGGAAATATTGTATGAATTTTCAGCATATTAAGAAATAAACTTCTTTTCTTTGTATGTAAAATATTTCAATTACACGAGAAAACAAATTATTTATTTGTTAATTCACGTACTTCTTTCTAGTACCGAAAGAATATTTTAAAATAATTAATCAAACAGCTTTAAAATAAAACACAGAATTTGTAACCATGAAAATTATTGTATGTTTGGAAATATTTTCCAGGAATTTTTACTAAATGTGTAAATTATAAGCTATTTTCTTTTCGGTATGAATAGAAAGAATGGTTGATAAAGCGAAGATTTGTTTAGTTTATTTGATTATGATAAAGTACGCGAGGGATATCAACTAGGTAAAGAAACGCCTTCGTGGAGGACTTTTTAAAGGAAATTGGCTGGTATCCACCTTACACTTGGGGAAAGCAATAAAAGCGCCATGCAGTCAACTCACGCTGTTTGCCTGGAAACTAACTTCGGTCGAAATACCAACATTCAGCGAATCTACCGCTTCCCCACTGGTGGGCCCGAAGTGAAGAATGAAAAATAAAGATGGTAATTGTTTTCATTTTACTCATCGTCATTATGCATTATTATGCACAAAATATTTTTATTAAAAATACAGAAAGAATAATTTCAGTTTTGCAGTTTACCAAGCAGTGCAATTGTATCACTCTTCTATTTTAAACAAATACATCTGTAATTGAAATTTTTAAAAAATAGATTTTTTTCTGAATCTCATTTACATTTTATGCTAAAAAATTAAACAAATAAGGTTTTCATTATTTGCTTAGTACGAATATTGACTATTAGAGCTTAGGTTTGTGGAATGTTTTACTTTTATAAGGGTTGATACTTTCTGTACGTAAAATGAAGACATTACATTTATATGAAGGATATTACGCATTGTTTAAGTATTAATTTTCAGTCATAAAGTTTATTCGCAAGATTATTATCTCATAGATATGTAAGATCTAACTTTCATTTTAAATTATGATTTATTAAATGTCGTAGTCTGCTAATTATATAATACGTGCTTACACAAAAGGGATTACGAAAGCGTTTTGAAGGTATTAGGAAAGACCACTGTTAATTTTTATTCCAAAACAAAGTCCTTTTTGTTGTGACCAAACATGGTGTTGCTTCTTATTACCTAGCATTGCAAGAAATAAATGGCAAGTCGGGAGATGGTCGTTTCATGTCGCAGTCAGAGTCTATACCGGCAACAAGCAACAGACACCACAGCTGCGTGTTGCTTGGAAATCGGCAAATACAAAGAAACAACACAGAAATGGAAAGAAGGGTTAAAAAAATAAATCCAGGTTCAGGGTTATAGGAGGAAGTGAGGAATGATGTTTTTCCCTCTTTTACGACACGTTATCAACGTTTAGGTACATGTTCCTATCCCTTTTTCCTACACCTCTCCAGTCATTTATTCCTACGTTTTCCACGCTATATAACGGAATCGAAGTTGAACGCGGTATTTACGATCGTAAGAAAGAATCGTTTAGGTTTCCAGTTCGATTCCCTGTGGAGCTTTTGGACTTGGAAAGTCGAGATCATTTCATGGAAATAAACCCGCGGGGTTAGCTGAAAGTTTAGTGAAGCAAGTTACGTTTCGCGGCTTTCTGATGCAACTATAAAGATATTTTGATATTTTCTTTTTATTTCTACCATTTTCTGTCTAGAATTTTACTTATTTATTTTATTCCCCTACCCCAAGCTGAGAAGTGCCCTTTCTAGTGGAATAGCAACAAACTATTCTGAGCTATCTGAAATAAGCTACAGTTTCGAGTGCATGTATTAAATCATGAAAAATGTATGTGAATATCTATCGATACAGCTACGCTATATGTAGATACGTGTACGTGTGTGCATAAAATTCATGCAGCTTGTCAAAGTAGGTAGAATTTACTAAAAATATCTTATTTTCATTTATATTATTTTAGATTTTGTATTATAATTATTAGAAATGATCCACATACTAATTTTCTTTGTAAATAAAATCGGATTTTGGAAGTGCTAGGAAGTAATGGTATTTACTGAAATAATGAAACATTACAGCTGCAAGGAGCATGCTACAAGAATATAATCTTGAGTGAGATAAATAAAGCTAATAGAAAGCAATCACTAGATAGCCGCAGATTAGTCAAAGGCAATGCTTTCTTAGACCTAAAGTCATGAGGTGCTACTGCACAACTCATGACCGTAATTTTCAAATCGTACAAATCTGTGTCTGTGTTTTACATATCTACCTTGTCTGATAGTACCATTAGAACAAGCCCACGAAATTCATCATGGCAAGGAGTGCAAGATTGCGCCCCTCGTAGGCAAGAGCCATGTGCACCATACTGGTGACAGTATGACTTTGCTCAGTTCCGCTCCCAATTTAGATACATAGCACCCGGGGGGGGGAGTACGAGTCCGATAGTCTTCCATCCCTCCTTCCTTACCATCAACCTCCTGAGAGGACTTCCGGTTCATCGCATAATCAGAGTGCCTCCATGCTGCACTGGCACTATACATTTACAAACATCTATGCCTTATCTGGGACTCAAACCCAGGCCCTTCGAAACGGCAGTCAGCGTCACTAACTCTTATCACGTTTGGGCAGGACAAATTTGTTTCTAAATAATACGCAATTTTCTACAGCTAACAAGAAGAAAGCTTCATCAAGTTCATCGGCAACGATCCCATTTTTATCCTAGCATCTTAATCAGATTATTTTCAAGTTCTTAAAAGTAATGCACTCCTGCACAGCAGTTTAAGCCAGGATATACAATGATTGTTGCTACAACAATAAAACGAACGGACACACATTAGAACAATTTTCTGATACTGAAAAGGTGAAATCGGACAAGGTATTTGGAGGGATTCACACACTAATTTATTTTTCAACAGGAAATTCCATGAATACGTTATGTTCTGAAAACTTGAATTATTGTTCAAGAAAGTTTACAAAAATTTGATGTGGAGTGAAGAGCATAAAATTTTGGAAAAACGTGAAATACATTTTTGAAGTCATACGAAGAAACAGAATGTACACTGCGAAAAACAAATGGGACACTTCTGTATCTCCCGTTCTACTGGCCCGGTTGACGAAATTCAAATTGCGTTTTCTATGTCCCGATAACGCGACTTAAGATATGTATTAGATTTATATATAGCATTTTTCTAATATAGGTATTTTGAGACAAAATCGGACTTTTTCTGAAATGACATGCCGATTTTTTTTCCATATTTCGATTCTCAAATTATGCCAAACTGCCAAATTTTGTAAAAATCGCTCGAGTAGTTTTTAAGAAACTCAGGTCTCAAAATGTTAGAGTTAATTCAATTTGGCATGTATTTTTTAATATATCTTTTTTTATTACACTTACTTGATTCCTTCGTTCATAGTTCGAAATTTAGGTTTACTCCAAAAACATTCACGCATTTTTTATGACTTTTTTTAAAATCTGTATTTTTAAATAATTTTTATAAATTTGTTGAAAAACATTCTGAATTATAACTCATAAAATTTTATCATCAATTTGAAGTAGATGTATTTCTAAGTATACTACAAAAATTTAGAGCTTTTTATTCAAAAGTTTCGAAGGTATTGGCGCGTTTTGAAATTTGGCATATTTGTTGAAAGCGATAATAACATCTAATGTGGTTTGCACACTTTGCTGAAATTATTTGAAAGAAGAACGATGTGACTTTTTTTCCGCTCCATTACAATGGAAGGGATAGGAAAATAGTGAGTGAATTATTCTTGCCAAGTGAATTATTCTTGGCGCAAAATGAAAAAAAATCACCAAATTAAATTTTTGAATTTCACCGGAAATTTCGCAGAAAATTTTACAAAATTTAATATTTAGGCATAATTTGAGTCGTAGAATCGAAATATGGAAAGAAAATTGTTATGTTATTTCAGAAAAAGACCCATTTTGTGTCAAAATACCTATGTTAGAATAATGCTGTATATAAATCTAATATATATCCTAAGCCGCGCTTTCGAGACATGAAAAACGCAATTAGAATTTTATCAATCGACCCAGTAGAACGGAAGACATAGAAATGTCTTTTTTTTTTCTTTTTTTGCAGTGTACATTTCGAGAACTTCGCATATTGTCTTCCCTTTTAATAGAATTTTCCCCGACAAAACTTGAGTAAATAGCTGTAGTATCGTGATGGAGTTATCAGAAAATATTTAATAATCGGAAGAAATATAAGATCATATGAGTCAAATACCTTTTCGGAATTATCATAGGTCTTAAAGAAAGTCATTTTTGAGATTAAGAAGAGAAGAAAAATTGCAATTTGCACATTTTAGAAAACTTTATACGTAAAAGTATATACGAAATCAAGCATTCTCATTTAAACTGTAGTCATATTTCACAAAATGTTCTTGCATGAAAGATGAGGGAAACATTCCTGTTATTGCAGTTATATCACCTAAAACTGAAATGCTATAAGATTTACATGCTTCGATTCGTGAAACAAAAGAGCAACAACCATTTCTTACTTTTTATCGTATTAAGATAGGCATTAGGAATTACTTTACAGAGAAAATATAGCCTCATGTATCCTGTCATGTATACAATAAAATAAAATTAATGGTTCGAGTAGCATACATTGTGTACATGTCTGTCAATAACCAAGAGGAAGTCTCTGAAGTTAAAAGAATGAAGGATTTTTAGAATTGTCAAGGAAAAGCTAAATTAATACTAGCTAAATTAATATGTTTAAATATTTATTTTCGGAAATGTTTCAGCTATCCGAATCAGGAAATTTAAAACTTAGCTTCTAAAATTTTTTTAATATAAAATTACTTTAAATTTTAAAATTGAAATTATACGTGTCATTGTGTAATTAAGTGATATATAACCAAGATTGGCAAACATGTTATTGAAATTTATTGGCTTTTGAAATAAGCTGGCATGTCTTACAACATTTGAATAATTTCCTTTGATAAATAATGTAACGTAATATTTCATAGGTAACCCTCATCTCTCAAAATGCATATGAGTTGCCAATATAAGAATTCTACTTAGTTTAATAGGCCATATGTTTCTGCTACACATATTGTAATTTGAATTGATACAGATAAGTACGGAAGTAAGAATATCTGCGTATAGCAACTCACTTTTATCACTAATTTTATGTATGTGTATGTATACCCTACAGTCAATTTCATCTAAATTTTGAACATCTACTGCATCAAATAACATATGTCCTGGACATCCTGGACAATGATTATTCACAAATGTACATAGAACATCTCGCATGCCAAATCTCATAAGCACTGAATCACGTACCGAATAATTTGTGTATACTAAAACTCTGAATAGTGACTAGTACATTTGGTATTACATGCTTTCGAACTTGCTTACCTGTGCTTCCTATCTGTGAATACTTGCTTACCAGATTACATGAACATCAAGGTAACACCAAGTAATAATCTATGTTTGATCACTAAGTATTTATCTAGTGTCCACAAACATGTAAGTATCGATTTAGTGCACACATGTATTTGTTCTAGCACATAAGTAATATTTAATCTACTGTATAGATTCTGTAACTGGTACTGAATTTGTGTTTATTTTTCTGTATTTATTCTTCTGTATTAAACACTATATAAATCAACTGTCTTATGTATGTATCCCGTAGTTGTGAAATGTGTATGACTATTTCAGCATCTATAGCAGTGCGCAATCACCAAGCATTATTAAATGTTTACAAATGCGTATTTATACCAGCACTTAAGTAGTAATTATTCTTCCGCATTGAATTTGTATCCTGTACGGAATTAGTATTTACACTTCTATATTTAATTCTTCCATATTCATTCTATTGTACTGAACATCACGTACACCAACTGCCCTCTGTAAGTATCCTATAATTGTGCAGTGTGTACCACCATCCAAACCTACCTAACAGTGAGCAAGCTCCAAGTTTTATTAAGTGTTCACAAAACGTATTTGGTAATTATTCTTCCGTAAGTAGTATTATTCTTCCGAAGTAGTAATTATTATTTCGTATTGCTTTGTATTTTGTACTAAATTTGTCTTTATTCTTCTATATTTATTCTCCCGTATTTATTCTATTGTATTGTAATACCAACTGCCCTGTGGGGGTCCAAGTAGTTTTTAATTGTGCAATGTGCATTATAGCCTACCTATAAGTAAGCAACCTCCAAGTATTGATTGGTGAACACAAATATGTAATTATCCTAGCTCATAAGTAGTATCTCTTCGTATATACTGAATTCGTATGTAGTGCTGAATTTGTATTTATTCTTTTGTATTTATCATTCTGTATTTTATATTTTGTATAGAGCATCATGTACGTCAACTATTCTACGCATGTACTCTGTAATTGTGCCATATAATTGTACATTCTAGATATAGGTGGAAGTGGCGCTACACCGATTAACTGCAATGTAAAGGGATGGTGCCCACGTTCCCCGTCTATTTATCTATCAATAATTTTAAGTTTCATAAACAGTATTTCATTATTTGCCAATCATTGCGTGTGCTTATAACTGCAAAGCATAATGTGAGTTTTTTTCCCATAGCATTCTTTTGATTGAAAGGACTGAAAACGTGTTGTTCTCTATGAGTTTTCTCACGTTGTTAGGGAAACAGAAACCCTTGTCTGATTGGTTGGTTGGTTGGTTGGTTGGTATTTTTAATGGCACAAAACCTTGAAGATTATTATGCGCCAGACGAATGATGAATAAAGTTCAAAAGTACAAACACATTGTATTGGATGAATTGTTGAAATGAACCTGGAATGCTGATGAAGGCATCCGGAAATGGCTTTGAGAAAAGCTCTGGCAACAGGTAGAGTACGTTAAAAGGAAAAACTTTAAATCATATGGTAAAAGGAGATGTCCTTTAAAAACTTATGATGTTGATGAAACTTATGATGTTTCTTCGAATGAGATCTGTTGAGTTAAAATTCGTAGAGTTAAAATGTCCTTTAAAAACTTATGATGTTGATGAAACTTATGATGTTTCTTCCAATGAGATCTGTTGAGTTAAAATTCGTAGAGTTAAAATGTAATTCACGTTTCTGACTAAAAGCAGGACAACAGGTAGAGTACGTTAAAAGGAAAAACTTTAAATCATATGGTAAAAGGAGATGTCCTTTAAAAAACTTATGAGGTTGACGTGGGGGTTTCTTCCAATGAGATCTGTTAAGTTAAAATTCGTTGAGTTAAAATGTAGTTCACGTTTCTGACTAAAAGCAGGACAGTAGGTTAAGATGTGATTCACTGAAGTAGGAACGTTGCAGGTGCCACAGATAGGCTCATTATCTCCCTTCAAGAGATACTGATGAGTCAGCCTGCAGTGTCCAATTCGTAGGCGAGTCAACAGTACATCCTCCTTTCGATTCCCTTTTGATTCCCAATACTCCAGATTGGGTTTTACCTGCCTTAATTTGTTCAGAGTCTGGCATTCCCAGAGTTCTTGCCACCTGGACAAGATCTTTGTTCTGATGTACTTCTGTATGTCTGTAAAAGGGACATCATTATCGAAGGGAGTATCAGCAGATTTTGCAGCGATATCAGCGAGTTCATTACCTTTGATGCCAGCATGTCCAGGCACCCAGCAGTACATTACAGAATATCCTGCATTTCTCAAATGGAGGTGAGTCTTTAAAATTTCCAAGATCATAGGGTGGTCAGTGTTTGCATTAATTGATTCAAGGGCGCTCAGTGAGTCAGAGTAGATGATGAATTTTCTGCTGTTCTGCTTGGAGATAAAGATTAAGGAGTTCAAAATGGCAAATGTTTCTGCAGTAAAGACAGATGCAGCCTTATGAAGTTTACTACTCCTGATTACTTTATCGCAAACAAAAGCTGCCCCGACATGATCGTGATTCTTTGAGCCATCAGTGAAAATTGCTTTATAGTTAGAATAGCTGTTTCTATGGTCCAGGAAAATTTGTTGGTATTGGACGTCGTTGGTACTGCTCTTCTTAAGTTCTCCAAAGATGTTGAGTAGGTGAATATTCACTTCTTGCCAGGGAGCAATACCGAAAAAGGTAGAACTTTTGGGAATCAGATCTTTTAGGTTGAATTCTTCAATGAGTGAGTGAATGCGGAGATCAAAAGGAGGGATACATGAAGGGCGTGCATGGTAGTTACGCCAGTACTGATCAGATGTCATGAATCGTGCAGGATGTTCGGCATGCGACATTATTTTATAGTGAAGATCTATGGACAACTGCTTGCGTCTGAATTTCAGAGATGGTTCGAAACAGATGGCGTATAAGCTTTGTACTGGAGATGTTCTGAAAGCTCCGCAGCAAATCCGTAGCGCTTGGTGATGGACTGGATCTAATTTCAGTAGCGCAGAAGGTCTTGCTGATCCATAGATAACACAGCCATAGTCAAGTTTGGAACGGATTAAAGCTCTATAAATGCGGAGCATAGAACAACGTTCTGCTCCCCATGAAGTATTGGCCAGGACTTTCAGAATGTTGAGAGCTTTAGCACATTTTTTCTTTAGATTTAAGATATGTGGAAGGAAGTTGAGCTTTCTGTCAAAGATAACACCCAAGAATTTTGCTTCTGGCTCAACGCGGATCGGAGAGCCGTCAAGATGCAGCTCTGGATCAGGATGTAGATTTCTTTTGCGGCAGAAGTGCACGCAGACGGTCTTCTGGTTGGAAAATTTGAACCCATTGCTGTTGGACCACTTTACAATTCTGTTAAGAGCAATTTGGAGTTGTCTCTCAATGTATCTCATATCTTGACCGTGACAGTAGATCATCAGGTCATCAACATATAGGGAACCACGCACTGTGGGAGGAAGTTCTTTTAAAATGGAATTAATTTTTAGGCTGAAAAGAGTAACACTAAGCACTGAACCTTGGGGTACACCTTCTTGTTGTATAAAGGTTTGAGAAAGCACCGGGCCAATCTTGACCTGGAAAGAGCGGTGTTTCAGAAAGTTTTGAATAAAGATAGGTAAGTTACCTCTCAACCCTGTGCTGTGGAGGTCATGAAGAATTCCATGCCGCCAAGTTCTGTCATATGCCTTCTCCATGTCAAAAAAGATTGAAACCAGATGGTTTCTTTTTACAAATGCATTGCGTATTGCAGTTTCTAAAAACAGGACATTGTCCAGTGAAGATCTTCCCTTACGGAAACCACTTTGGTGGGGCGATAGGCAGTGGTTAGTCTCCAGATAGTAGGTGAGACGGTGATTTACCATTTTTTCCATGATTTTACAAAGGCAGCTAGTGAGGGCAATGGGGCGGTAATTTAAAGGATTTTTCGGATCTTTGCCGGGTTTTGCTATAGGGATTACAAAGGCCCTGCACCAGGCGGTAGGATAAAGTTGTTCCTTCCATATCTTATTATACAGAGCGAGAAGGACCAGTAGAGATTCATAGGACAGATGCTTTATCATCAAATAACTTATGCCATCAGGGCCAGGGCAGGTCTTATCAGTGCGAGATATTACACTTCTTAATTCAAACATGGTGAGATCTTTATTATAGGATTGTGCATTAGGATGGGAGAAGTCGATTTGGGTCTTTTCCAAGCGCGTCTTTGTGGGCAGAAATTCTTTTGAGTAATTGTTACTGTCAGATACAGCAGCAAAAGTATCACCTAAAGCATCGGCGATTTCTTCTCTAGTGCTTATCAACTTTCCATCTTTTTCTAGAGCAGAGAGGGGATAATCATTGTAAAGTCCAGAGGCTTTGCGGACTCTTTCCCAAACCTGTTTGCTAGACATTGAGGAGGTAATAGTAGACACGTAGGCTGCCCATGATTTTCTCTGACTTTGCCGTCTCACTTTCCTAGCATTCGCCTTAGCTTTTTTAAAGGCCAGAAGGTTTGCCAGTGTTGGGTATCGGCGAAAGATACGCCAGGCTTTCTTTTGCTCTCTCATAGTTTTATGGCAATCACTGTTCCACCAGGGTTTAGGGAACTTTGGGAACTTTGTCGAGGACTTTGGAATACAAAGTTCAGCTGCTTGTACAATAGTATGGGAGATCATTTTTACTGCTGTATTAATGTCCACATCATTGACCATTTCTTCTGTCAGCACAGCGCAAGAGACAAAAAGATCCCAATCAGCTTTATCATAAAGTAAGCGGGGTTGTCTTGAGATCACAGACTTTCCTGCGATATTTACAATCACTGGGAAATGGTCACTATCGTAAAGATTCTCCCCTACACTGAAGGAGCAAAGGGGGAGTAGAGATGGAGAACAGAGCACCAGATCAATTGCATGAAATGTTCCAGTCGGCTGATGAAAGTAGGTGTTTTCTCCGTTATTAAGCAGACAGATAGAATGATCCTCCATTAGCTGTTCGATCTGCCGGCCCCTTGAATTAGTGTCTCTGCTTCCCCATAAGGTACTATGTGCATTGAAGTCACCTAAAAGCAGAAAAGGTTCTGGGAGCTGCTCTGTTATATTGTCTAGATCTCGCTGATCTACATGCTCATGTGGGGGTAAATAGATAGTGCATACTGAGATTGAAGAACGTAAATTAATCTGAATCCCCACAGCTTGAAGGGAGGTCGTCAAAGGAAGAACAGTGTACGGGTGATTGTGGGAGATGGTAAGGCCCACACCACCACAGGCACGATCCCCAGATGGGTTGTCCCTTCTTACTGTGGTGTATCTCCGTATCTTAGCATGGCTGCTTGGTTTTAACAAGGTCTCTTGAAGTGCAAAGCAGGCAGGTTGGTAGATGTTGATTATATCCTTGATATTATCCAGGTTTTGACGGAAACCCCGGCAATTCCACGAAATAAATGTACCCATTATGGATGCCTGTTTTGGCGGTGTTGTTTTTTTGATTTTCGAGGCAGAAGGTGTTTCGGGAGGGATAACCCTTCTTCAACATCCATTTCATCTGAGTCATCTAGGCGTCCTGAACTCATGCTTGCGATAGAACTTTGACTGGGGGTCCTGGGTTTTTGCTTATTTTTCTCCTTGATATCATCTCTTTGTTTGTTCTGTTGGACATCCTGTTTTCCCTTGGATGTAGTCACCGGTGCACTAGTTTCAGCATCAGGTTTTTTCCCTGATTTTTGGTTTCTAGGATCTACTGTCACTGCTAGTTCTTTTTTCTGTGCGGTAACTGTAGTTTGCGTTGATATTGATCTGAATGATTTAGTTGCAGATGCGTAAGATTTATTAAGTTTTGGCTGGTTAGAGAGAACAAGTCTTCTAGCTTCTGCAAATGATATCTTTTGTGTAACTTTAATGTTTTGAATTTGTTTTTCTGTCTGCCATTTCGGACATGATCTTGAAAAGGCTGGGTGTTCGCCTTTACAATTTATACATAAGAGGGCAGCAGAGCAGCCTTCACTGGCATGTCCTACGATGGAACATCGAGCACACGTGAGGCTGCCGCGACAAGAGGTCTTTCCATGTCCAAAGCGCTGACATTGGAAGCAACGCATTGGATTCGGTATATACGGCCTGACTGAACAGTTTAGGTATCCAGCTTTGATGTTTTTCGGCAAGTTAGGAGACTTGAAAGTAAGTATGACATGTTTAGTGGGAATGAGTTGACCGTCTTTCCGTATTTTGATCCTACGAGCACCGCACACGTTTTGATCTGCCAACTCTTTAACGAATTCCTCTTCAGTTACTGATAGTAAGTCTATTTCAGAGATTACTCCTCGGGACGAGTTCAGAGTATTATGTGGTTTAACTTCAATGTTTGCTTGTCCTAATTTGGTTAGTTTCAAAAGATTTTCAGATTGTTTTCCGGACGCAGTTTCAATCAAAAGGTCTCCAGATCGAAGTCTCTTAATATTTTTCAGTTCTCCTACAGAAGACAAAAGATGTTTGTTTATTACAAAGGGTGACATTTTTTTCAATTCTTCGGAGCTGGTAATAATTAAGAAACGTGGACAAGATAGATCTGATACAGTGCTTTCTATGTCACTTCTTAGTCTTTTGGTCACAGTCGGAGTATCGGATACATTGTTGGAGCAAGAAGGTATCATAGCATTCATATTGAAATGGAAAAAGATTCGGGTCCGACCGCCCCACCCACCATGGAGCCCAACAAGGGGACGCAGATTTCTACGCCAGGGCTAGCCGGACCTATACGCAGACTGAAGTCCCACAGTCGGCTTTCCCGAAAGCGGGTACTCCCGAGAGCTTGTCCCCAAGCCACTGACACTAAGGACTAGTGACCAGCCGGTTGACACCTGTGAGGACGACAAAGTGCCTCCCGTTTAACTGAAGCGGAGGCCAAAGCAGTGTGTTGGGGACAGTACCTCGCCCCTCAACTACCAGGACCCTCTTTTCCAGTGACACGGGTCTCCACGCACGGCAAACACGTGGGCAGTTTTCTCGTCACTCAAGAACCAGAGACAAGGGCTGTTCCAGTCTCTCATAACGAGCCCCAACCTCCGAAGAGGAGAACCACAAGGGAGAAAGAAAGGAAGAAAGCTTCAGCTCAGAGCAGAGGAGACGGGAAAGAGGATAGATCACTGGGGCTCCAGGATTGTGACACCCGTCTCACCAAGAAGATGATCCCCTGAAGGGCTAGGGCACCTCGGGATTGCCACACCCGTACTCACAAAAGTGAGCCCCTGAGGGGCCCTTGTCTGAAGTCTTGTACAAAGCCATTCTTTCTTTTATTAAGACATATATATATCTAGTATAATGAATGCCTTAGGTAAAATGCACAGTTTATTGAGTAGTCCGTCAGAAAAATTTAAGCCATGAATTTATATGTTCCATATGTAATTAAGAGTTAATAAAATAATTTGATCTTTACATAAATTAATGGATATTTGCTGGAAAAGTTTTAAAAGTATAAATAATGCAGTGTACCAAAACTCAAAAACATAAATGTCTGCAGACACTTGTTCAGTACCAACTCGGACTTTTTTCTTCCAATAATCACAATTACAAATTACTTTAAAATTAAATAATGTTAAAATATTTTTGGCAAGTTTTCAGAAAAATATAAGTTAGGTACTAAATTCAAGAAAAATCCAATTGAAAAATATTCATTCAGTATTATTCGGAAATATAATTCTTTACATTAATGTCAACAGAGGATATTTTGTTTTATTTTGCCATTTAAATCCCTGACATAATATTTTGGATATAGGTGGAATTTTAGGAAATTAAAATTTTAGACGTGAATTTTTAGAAGTGACAAGATAGTTTAAGATCCCTTGTATTATTGTCTTTAAATTCTAAAGATAACAAGGGAAACAAAGAAGACAGCTTACAAGATTGCAGTGTTTTGAAAGAAATTGAGAAAATATGGACATTTCAGCTTCCGTGAATTTTGAAGAAAAGTGACAGTCCTTGATGTTTTACACATATTTGTCAATAAAATTTACCCATAACTACTTATTATGTTATTTTACCTCAGTAGCATATATGCTCTGACAGCACCGTATGCGTTACACACGAAGCTATCTTGAAACACATATAACTCTTTAAAAAGCAGTTTTAACTGGAATGACACATAACGTTAAAATAATCTTTCTATCATTATGATTATTTATAATTTGAAATTCCAAACTATTAAAAATTATTCTTTTAAACCATAATCTTTCAAATAGTTATTTTGAAAGTTTATGTTTTAGGTATGAATCAATGAGACTCTCGAACATATTTAGGCGCGTTCATCGCGAAACATTGGATATTCTAGGCTCGATATCAAGAGCTTCCTAAAATTTTCAAGCATGTTTAAAACTTTAATGATTTTGTGTTTAATTTTTATTTGCATGAAATGTAGCTTCAGAAATTTAAAGTGTATGTACTGTGTTTCATTAGGTCGTTCTGATAGGTGCAGTGATCAGTGGTGCCCGCTGCTATATTGATGGGTCCGGGATTTAAACCTAGGCATACTTGTAAATGTACAGTGTCTGTTGGCATGAGAACTCTTGAAATACCATTGATCCCAAAACCTGTTAAAGAGGTTGTTGGTAAGGAGAAGCAGGGAAGGAAAACTTTATATCCGTCCTCTTTGGAGTTCATCAAATCTGTAAAGGTGCAAAAATCATCTTGTTATTTTGACAAAGTAGTATCTGCCCAATACCTAGACAAATTACAAACGACATCGTTCCTTTTTACTACGCATGGGCCTGATTTATTTTGTTAGTCCAGGATCAGATGAATAATTTACAAAAGAATAAGAGCAAAATTCCCTTCGAAATACGACGCGATTTTTCGCAAAAAATAGGAAATCCAATCAGTGATAATCTATATCGTATAAGTACTAATGCATAAATATAATGTTCAATATCATTAAAAATTCATATCCGTTCTAAATTTACAATTGGGAGTTAAAAGTCCAAAATTAATTTTAAGATCTGAAAGTTGAAAAATTTCTTACGGAAAGACAAATACACCGTTTTGATTATTTCATTATTTACAAAATATTAGTGCTGTTATAACGTGCATCAATGTTTCGCAGTAAAATAAAGTTACGTTTGCAATTAATTTTAATGCTAATTTAAAAATAATATTCAACGATAAATTGATTGTTCACTTAATAATAAGGAAATATCTTACGCAGAAAAAAATGTTTAAATAGCAATTTAAAACCCATAAATTATAAAATTTATTTTTCTTTGTAATGAAGTTGCTTATGCTTTATTCCTAATTAAGGAGAAAACAGGCAAGTTTCTCATAAAAATTGAATGACATTTTTAATGTTCATTTTTTAGTCATTCTACTTTTTTCAATCATTTTTTACCCTCTTGCTTAGTAGAAGCTCAGCGTAAAAACAGAAGAAAAGAAAGAATTATTCTAGAAATAAATTGGGGACAATCTAGTTAGTTAATTATGATTTGATGTGGCCTTTACTTAAATAACTCCCAATTATTTTCAATTTTAGAGTTTCCAATAAATAGACAACTTCAAGTGCATGTAAATCATGTCCAGTGTTCAGCAATTAATCACCTGGAAGGAACTTATTTAGTAACGGTTAATTTAAGAATTCGTTTTCTGCTAATTAAATTCAACAGCTCTTAACCCTTGCGACGCTAATTGAATACAAGGCTCTGCACTTAAAAGTCTTATACCGGAAGCATGAAACTAGACACAGTTATTAAAAGACTGTGTCCCGAGTAATGAGGTACATGCTGCACTTACATGCCCGAAATGCATTATCATTATTCTAGCAACTAATGAACGGACACAAAGATGTAGTTAATGTGCTACATTGTTATTGCCAAATGGTAACATATTTCTCAGGTTATTAATAGATGTGTAGTTGTACTGCAAGGAACGTTAGTATTTTATATACTGTACATTACTCTTTAAAACCCTATATCACACTCTTTTTCTGAAGAGAGATTTTAAATTGTTTGCACGTGAAGCTCTAAATATGCAGTCTTAGAATTAAAAAGAGCATAGATATAGCAACAGATAAGTGCACATTTATGTTTGCAGCTGCGAGTTCGACTCACATAATCTGCCTAATTACGCAATAAAGTCTTTCAAAGTTTCCAGGTAAGCTCTTTTGATATGTATATAGTGTTCATACATTTTCGCCGAATTTGACGCCCAGGAAAAAGAAAAAGAACTTGCCTTTTGCTGGAAAAAATTATTGCAAACTTTGTACACAACAAATCTGTAAAACTAATATGCAAGCACTTTTTAAACAATTATTCTTTAGTAATAAAGCGCATGAATATGTAGGTGGCGACAATTGAAGATGGAATAATGTCACAGCAATCTTATTTCTGCGCCATTTTGCAGTCCTTTTTCAATATGTGATTTTATGCTCTATACTTCGAAGCCTTAATGGATTAACCTTCAAACTGGCTAAATATAAATGCTGAACTGTCAAACAGGCTAAATATAAGTGAATCTCTTTTAGGCGTTAAGCTGGAGAGTGATCTTCGCGAAAGGAGAAAGTCGTGTTACTAAACAAGCAAGTCAGGGATGAGCCATCTTTTTCCCGCCATTGTTTTTTGACTGTCAGTCTTGTAGTTAACCTCGATGTGCACTGCCTTTCCAGCTTAGTGTTAATTTAGTTAATATAAAAGAGGGATGGCTGTTCCTTGTTGTATGCGGAAGTGTAACTCTCATTGAATTGAGACAGCTATTACATGAATCTTTATAAATTTCCAACGAATGACTCAAAAAAGCAGTTCTTATGCCATAAGATTCCTCGAGTGATGTTCATCAATTCTAGAACAGCTTTTATAAAAGTTGTCAAAAAGCAGTGGGACATGATGAATGTTATGTCAAAGCTGTATGTAAGTAAAGCGTCGGCACTCCCATACTATAACATGACACCAAATTTCAGCGCCAATCCACTGCAGTGGTGGCGATGTAAACTAAATCTCTTCCCCTCATCCTTTCCCCTGCAGTGACGTCATGGAGGTCGGAAGTAAGATGGCGAGGCCGCAATGAGTTTTCACACGATTGGATGTGAATATTTTGCAATTGCGTCGTAATTATATATATAAATGTATATATTTTCTATTTGTACAGTATTTCAGAGTCCTAAGTGTACGAAAAGAATACATTTTTAAGCAAAGTTTATTGTTATTAACATTAAAATTATGCATTATTTCTTCTCCACTTACAGAGCTTCTACCTAAAATACTTTCTCAAATATGACATGATTTTTTTAGCTTCTGAGGCATCTTTTAAATGAAAAAAAATCTAAGTCAATTTGTAATTAATGCTCAATTCGGTCCATTTCAAATTAGCGCTCTTTTTATTTTAATAGTGAAATACATTAAATAGTACATAACTTTCTCTGAATATTTCTGAAAGAGAATAAAAAAAAAATTTTTTTAAAATATTATTTAAAACTTGTACCTGCGTTATTATAAAATATAGGGGAATAATTCTTTTAATTATCAGATTTTTTTACCTTTAATTTCAACAATACATATCCTAAAACTCTTCTTTATTACTTCCTTAAGTACGCATCGTCTCAAGGAAACGTGTAGAAATGTATTCCATCAGATTTCGACGAAATCTTACTCTTGCAATCCTTAATCCGCAGTATCGATACGCCATTAGAGAAAATTTAAAAAAAAATTGGTTCTGAAAAGAGCCTTTTGTAATTAAAAAGTACAAAATTAATAAGTTATAAATAACACAACCAAAGCACGTTAGAAGTTAACAAGATTTGGGTAGAATCAAACAAACAACCAAATCAAAACAACCAATGACTGAAAAGAAAAGGAGCATGCGCAGTTTTACTGATTGTGTTTCCACATCGCCACCGCTACGAGCGCTGCGGTCGTTACGAAGCGCAATTTCTCCCATTGAAGTGCCGACGCTTTACTTATATACAGCTTTGTGTTATGTATCCAATAAAATTGCGTATTACAACTAACGCAAACAGCTGTATATTAAAATCAGTATTAGAAGGCAATGTAAATTTTTAAAGAACATTTTATTGTGGAGCATGACGGAATAGGAAGTTAAAATTACATTTTGGGATATGTAAGTGTAAAGACATTTTTTGCTTTATACATACTAACAAATGCATAACATCTTGAATCTTATGTCAAATGGAACAATATATGTACTATGAAATTTAAACTGATTGTCTGGAATCTCTGATTTGCATTGTCCATTGTCATGTACAGCATTTCATATAATTGCACAGGATATTTTAGAAAATAAGCGAAGGCTTGGAGTAAAACGTGTATTGATACTGAAGGCAGATGCGTAGGGAAATGTCCCAATAAAATGTCTTTTTGATGAAATAAAATGTGTAACAAATTTAGCGAAATATGATCTTTTAGTGTTTGACGATGTTCAAAGTGATGTGAATTTTAATGTCTCAAAAAGTGAACGAAAAGTTTTAATATGCATAGTTTTTCTTAATACACATAGTTTTCGTTATTAAATTTAAATATATCTTCCTTTTCATTACTTAATTTGATGTATGTTTGTGATAACAACTAAAATTTAAATTTAAAAAACAGAAAATAATTTTATGACATGCTGTTTAAAGAGGAGCAGGTTGTAATGTATAAAGAAGTCACTGTGTATAGTACTCAAGGATCTTCTGCATGGTATGCAAAGAAAGATTATTGAATTTAAAATGTGTATAAGGCGATGAAGGTTATCTACCATTATCATAAAACGTAGAAAAATCGAAATAAAAACATCGCAGTACAAAACATCGTCGTCGAAAATAAAGCTATTCAAAAACTTTGCAATTAAAAATCATCGTCGTCGAAAATATCATGATAAAAAATAAAGCATCTTTAAATCATTGCATGACGATTACATCGAGGTCATTTTTCAGGCTTTAAAAGTTGTAAATGCATATTTACATAATGATTCGTGAGCGCAAGAAGGAATAAGGATTATTTTTGTTTTCATCTTTTTCAACTAAATAGTAAATTTTTGCTTGACTCTAAGTAGGAAACCGAAGCATTCAGAAACATAAAATGAGTAGAAAACTAATTTTATTTATGGTAGTTTACAGAATTTGATAATTAGGTAACTGCAAGCAGTTATTCATCTTCCTTTTTCTAATTTTTAGGCTATATTTTTCATGACAAATTACTACTGAATCATAACAAAAGAGTTAAATTTCGTTATTTCTTAACTGTATTAGCTTAAAGTGTAACTTTTGCTATAACGTAACTTTACATTCATTTATAGGTTTTGGAAATCCTTATTTTTTCACAAATTTATTAGTTAATTCAAAAATAGGAAATATAAAAGCAAAAATATTCTTCATTACTTTTTCAGCTCACTAATCAGTATGGAAAACATGCATTTACAAATTTTAAATCCTAAAAAACGCATGTCTGCTTATTATCATCAAGCGATGATTTGTATGTGCTTTATTTTTAACATATTATTTTGGGTGACGATGTTTTTAAACTGCGATGTTTTCTGTTTGCTTTGTTTTCTGCCACGAAGCTTTCGTCCACAATGTACTTGTCTCGATGTTTTCGGCGGTCAGCCTATTGAAATGTGTAACTCCGCATAGTTCATACTTTTTAAATATTCCAATCATGTATGTAGTTTATTAGGTTTGTCATCTTATTATAAATATAAATTTTTTAATTTAAGCTTTTCTGTCATTATATTTGAAAACATTCTATTTTTATTTTTTTGATTTTGGAATATGCTTGTTAAAGAAAAGAAACTGATGATAAATAAAAAATGGAAGTTTCCTTATATGGTAGGTAACGAAGAGCAAATTTTAATGTACAAAACATGCTGTAGTGTATATTACTGAAATCGTTCCTGTGCAGCAAGTCTATTCTATACAAAGAAGGAAATTGAGTTTAAAAAATGTATGAGATGATCATGGTAATCTGAGATTACCTAAACTATAGAAATTAAAAATAAGTACCTATGATTGAAAAAGGGAATGCTACTGCCAAATATTTTAATCCATAATAATTGCATTTTCAATTGCATAGTATTTAAAAAAATTCTAAACAATTTTTCATTATTTGTAAATTTAAGGTCTCTTACTTTCGTTTTGGTATTTGTAGGTTCAAATACTGCAGAATCGATATTATTTAGGTATTGCAGTCATACATATAATGTGTTAGGTTTTTACGTTATTATAAATATTAATATTAGAATATGGGCTTTTTGCTACTAGATTTAGATATATTTCTTGCATTAAAGAGTTTTAATGATATTTATTAACTAATACCTAATTTATTTATATATAATTTCACTGGATTTTTTTTAGATATACGATGGATGGTTAAAATATTTTTTGTTAAGAAACTTAAATAAATTAACTCTTTGAGCATAGGTAAAATACTGATTACAATCGCTCTTGTCTTTAAAACCACTTTTAGATTTTTCATGACAGAAAGCATTTTCCACGTTATTCGCTGTTCCGAGCAAGAGACGGATGTAATTTGTGCGTGGAATTAATAAAATTGAACAGATCTTTGAATTTTTATTATATATGTATATGAAAGGAATTTAAAATTAAGAGATGGCACCTCACTCATAACATCAAACTCACCCGCAGAAATGTTGCCTTTTGATTTAAAACTTAATTTTTCTTCAATTATACGTTACGAATGCTTTTGAGTAATACAAATCCGACGCAACGTACTGCTACTTGCAATTGATTACTTTATAAAAATTATTACATTATAATAGCAAATAACCATTCTTGCAATAATTTTGTTTAAAACATTTACTTCATAAAATAATTTGCATTACTTTATGATCATTTATAGAGGAACCTTGTTATCGTGGACACTTGGGAGGTTATTACTGGGAATTGCCTGTTTCCCCGCATAATGTAAATAGAGTCAATCTATATTTTGCTCCTAGGAATAAGCGGTGTAATATCTATGTGCTAGTGCTGATTGTTGGATTTATAGATGCTAATAGGTGAAAGCTAATTCGAACTAGTTTTAGTTCAGTTTCTTATGTTAGGTTTTTCACGCATTGCATTCTCTATGTTAGTAGGGATGTTTGCTTCTCTTTCACTGCCTTAAAATAAGTGACGTGTAGATTAGAGTAGAATCTTTTAGGAGCATTTAATTAAAACGAATGATGAAAAGATTTCAGTTTTTATTTAAGCAATAAAAGAAATATTGTTAAATTATATGTAATATAAAAACTACCATATCATTAAAAATAATGCGTTTGAATATGTAGCGCAAATTCGTACTGCAGATAAAAAATAATACACAAAAGATTACAGAAAGAACTTATTATGACAATTTAAAATTTCTTTGTCACTTGACTGAAAGCACACGCAGGGAGATAGGACAACCAGAAACTGACATCCTAGCCATAGAAGCAGCTAGGGGTAAAAATGCGCAAAACTTGCCAACGCCATGGCCTGGTTCGCGACTCAAAAAATTCAAAGTCAACGAACAGAAAGCTGAACGGCCGAGTGAGAAAAAAGAACTTGTCAACTGTTTCCAAAAGTAGGCGCTATACTCAGTTCAATAACAAGAGAAATAACGTAGTTTATATTGGAGTATGGCACCCTTCCCATGTACTTTTATGCAAGGAACTTAGTTACATCAGAACAATGTGTATGTTGAGAAAGAGGTAGCTCTGAGCACTTCTGTTTAAATACTCTCTAAAGTCCTCATTTAAAAGTTCAGAACTCAGGAAGTAAAAATAAATCCTTTTATAAGATATGTTAATAAGAATAAACATCTCATAAAGGAAATCAGGGACACAAGGAACGGTTTGACTACAAGAGGCACTGATTTATGCAACACGGCATAAAATATCATAAAGATTTTTCCTGACCAAGAAGGGAAACTGAAATATCGTCGCATTTTTAAAAATGCCACACCATTTACTTTAAAAGGAAACTATATACAACTGCAGCAATCAAGCAATATAGCTAACATTGAGACTCTTAATAATGGAAACCTAATGAGAAACTTCCGTTTTATCAAATTATAAAACTCTGTCAAGAGAATATATATGTACTCTATCACAAGAACCGATGTGAGAAGGTAATAATCTCACGCAAAATTGTAGCTTGTAACCTCAAGCATCGCACCTAACTGCAACAAAGTAAAAATGCAAACACATCTGGAGCTGTTCTCCACAGCATTAACTGCGAGAAGCACCATTTGTGAAAGCATCCATGTAAAAATGTGTTTCTTTCAAGATCTGAAAAACAACTGGCTAAGCGTAGGAGAGATCAATTATTCACCAGAAGTATGAAATACAACTTGTGGTCGGAACCTACAAAGGACCAGCGGGTTTATAATTATCTGGATAATTATGCGGCTGGACAGTCTGTGATTAAACAATGACTGCCCAAAACACTTCACCATATCCATATGTGCAATCGTTTATATTAAACTGGAACTTCAGAAGCTTTCGGTTAAGACACATTGCAATAAATTATATAATAATTTACGTATACCAGAGTTTTATCCTTGTTAAATAAATTCTTTATTTTACTAAAATAACAAGTGCTGTTATTCTTTACAGGATTAAATTTGAATTCTTAACATTTACCTCCAATTCTTGGTTAAAAATAGAATGTAAATATTTCACTGTATTTTTTTAACTAAACGAGATGTTACGAAATGATAGGATATACAGCTAAATCCCACGATTTTCAGTCCTCAGAAAGTTTGCAGTAATATATAGATTTGAAAGGAAACAAATTAAGTCTAGAAAACATTACATTTCAAATCATTTACTGTAAGAAATCTATTGATCACATGATTTTAAAATCTCTGCCTTTTTCATAAAGTGCTTAGTTTTAGATTCACTCTTAAGTGAAGCAATTGATACACTAAAAAAAGAAGACTTTTGGAAGGATACTTTTTATTCTTTGAAAACTATTAACTTTCTTCACAGTATAGGAAGCAGAAGATAATCATTAATGTCGATCCGATTCGTTTGAAAGGATGCGGACCAAATAGATTCGAACGTTGTTTTAAAGTCATCACACAGCCCTTTCAAGGAGGATAAAGCACATTGAACGTTGGAGGATTTCCTAACGAAGGGATTTCGAATATCTTTTTATTCTTTTGTGGAGAAAAAGTTTTCTCCTAAAGCGAATAAAATGATGGAGAATTACCCTTTTCCATCCAATAAAAGCCCATAACTAGGTTAGGCTTCCTTCGAGGAGAGTTTTCTTTTTCTTAGAGGAAAAAAACAGAGGAACCCAAGTTTGTTTTATAATATATTGACCGCAAGGTGAAATGAAGTCGTGAGGTCAAGGTGAGAGACAATTTGATTTCTATTGCGGTTATATCAAATTTACGGGCACTGTCAGAAAATATTTCGAGAGTTAATTCAGAAGTTTAATCGGAATACTAAACTAATAAATATGAATTAGTTTCTGAATGTTTGATATATAGATAACTGTTAATGAAAACTGCCTTTATCCAGGTAAAATAGAGATCTGCTTCGAAAAATATCTAAAACTGCTTATTTTAATATATCTGGTAATAATGAAGAGATTTTAAAACTTTGAGTAGGTGTATTTGTCAAAAGAATGTGTTTAAAATTTACGAGTGTAAACAATCATAACGAAACTGAGCGGAAAATGTCGTTATTATATGTCCATGTCCTCCTGCTCTATTGATTTTATTTAATTTTTGACTTTGCGATAATACGAAATTGTTACATATCCAGCAGGATGTGTATTTAGAATCTCAAAATTTAAATAATTCTGAGCAATAATGTGCCTTATGTCTTATGTGATATGTCCGGTGTGTATGACTAACGGCCAGACTGAGATTGGCAGCCCCAGATTTGCTAAATACTGCCTATACCCCTAACGTCTTGTCAGCTTTCTTGAGGCTCGTCAGTAGAAAGTGAAACTGGTGAACCCAAGCCGCCCTCTAACGCTAATGTTTAAGAGTTCAAATATTGCTCAAATCTAGAATCTAGCGTATTTTAAGAGTGAGTTCTGTACGCTCATAATTTCATGTTCAAAGCAATAATAACCTCTGTAGTACCTCTATCTTATAACTTCTAGCTTACCAGAAATAATTTTACCCAATTGTAGACTACCGTAAATCTTCTATTTATTGTATGCTAGGAAATTATTCTAAGAATGGAAGCTTAATGTATTAGATACATTTTCGAGTAATGGTATACGGTTTACACAAAGTTTAGCGCTACATATTTCCCCATCGCATGTCAAATGATATCTCTGCTTTGATTCCTATTTAATAACATCCATAATTTATTTCATATTTTGGATACAATTTTTTAAGATATGGACTTTAGCATATAAAAGATTTATAAAACGTCACTCTTAAATAATCTACAGAAGAGAAGAAGGTAATGTTACCAAAGTGTTCCTGTAAAGACAGATTAAATAATGTAAATCAGAAAACTTCAAAGTATGTTTTCTTTTGTTTCGTAAGATATGAATTATATTAATAAACGCAATTCTCAATTCGCAGACTGTGAAAAAAAGCACTTTTCGTTTTGCTGTTAAATATTTAAAAGTCTTAAATATAGACTACCAGCATAAAGTACAGATGAATTTAAATTTTGCATTTTTTACAATTTTCTAAATTCCATGTTATTTAAAAATTAGCGTGTGTTCTGAAGATTAAATTACATCTGCGGATGAGCCGTTAAATTATTTTATTTAGCATTGAAGACTAAATTAACTGTTCATTTCCCATGTATTTTAATTATACTCAATCTTTTTTCTGATTTAAATTTAAAGGCTTTTTTTTTGTTCTCTTCAATGAAATGGGCGATTTTTGGAGATTTCTCGCCAAAACTATCGCCACCTCGAGGCTATCCCGCCAATTTATTAGAGAGATAGCCATTTATCTCAATGTAATCCTGTGACATTTTTCCGTCGAAGCTTCAATGACTTAAGACTTTTCACGTTACATTCATTACAGAAAAGATTTTACAATTCCACATATAATTTTATTATTAAAAATACTTACATATATATCAAATTCGTAATAATATTTTTACGGATTTTGTATTTAGTTAGCTATTTTTGGTAGAATTGTTTTATTTCCTCGTGTCGTGTAATGCAGCGCGCGACATATTTTAAGAGAAAGCTACGCCGGAAAAGTAAAAATACAGTATCACGCGCATTTAATAAATAGATATCTCGTAATTGTTTTTGTTTTCCAGAAACCTCGAGAATAAAAAGTATCAGAATGTTCTCGTGCATTGTTAAAAAGCTTATAAAAGATGGAGAAAAACATCTCAGCTCAGTTGTTTTAAGCGAAGTGTCGTTGTTTACTTATTGTTATTGATTGTAGCGAATTCGCGGTGAGATAGGCTTAGCTTTCTCTGTGTTTTGAATTGAGTTCTATTCAACATTTCAGTAGTTTAAAATGTAACTACTGTGAGATATTGTAATAGTGCAGGAATATCTCTGAGACAATTTCAGCATTGTGTTTTATTTCTTGGGGTAAGAATAAATTTTTTAACTTTTTATCGACTTGTGCATTCAATCCATTACGAACCCGTAAGCACGCAGCAATATGTTTCTCCGCTCACGTCTCCAAAATTTTACATTACTGCCATGTTTACTAAATTCATCGGAAACGTAAATATAAGTATTTAAAACTTTATTTTTCCTTCACGTTTTACTCAATATTTTAGCACCGATTTTCAAGGTCTATTGTGTAATGGTTATTACGATACCAAAACCCTTATCGAAAATATCAATATTTATATCCTCCTTTATCATCGGTACTACCTTAACACGTTCGCTGCTGATCACGCGCTCCCACAAGATGTGACTTTATCGTTAAAGAGACAATCACGCTCTGGCGCTTGGTATGGGATTATGTCTCAGGCGCCAGTGAAACGCTGACGTGGGAAAAGCAACATCTTATTGTTTATTAATATCATTGTAACTACATTTTAGTAAATTCCTTTGTAATATATGCATTTGTTTATGATAGTGTTTAACACAAACCATATTGTTACTTATTTCTTACTGTGATTCAGTTTTTTCTCTCCGATATTTCATTCAGATCTACTGTTTGAGACAATCAATTCTGACATTTTTTGACAACCATCTTCTAAACATTTAATGACTGAATGTTTTTTACTGCAGCTTATTAACTTAATATAATACGGCAAGATATAATATAGGCATGTAAAAAAATATGTCTTAACGCGAAATGTCCAGACGCAAAATGACATGACAGAGAAATGGCGGCTGTGAATAGTCCGATTTCCGCACGTAGTAACAACATTGAAGTCAAGTAAAATAGAAGTAAATCTCACAGTTTGTAATTTTGTAGGGATCCACCATAGAGTTTCGATGTCACTCAAAGATCAAAACTTCTTTTGGAACAATTTACAATTATCTCTTCAGTTCTAAGAAAGAAGACTATACCAATCCAAAGTTAAGCAACTACAGCTGTTGGCATAATTTATTTATAAATAATGGTATATGAAGAATGCTAACTACGAGGATGAGAAAGCTTTGCAGACTGGGATAGGAAACTTCGTTTTGTTATTCCATGTTGAAATATTCTTTTAACGTGTACTATGAAAACGATACAGTATTAAAATAAGCCGATTTAACATTGTGGCCGGTGGGGTCTCGCCGAATGGGCGGACAGCGCCAATCTAGCAGTTCGATCGAAGAAGGATTTTTGTCACCAAATTTGGCGAGAAATCACCAAATTCTTTAAAGTGCCTTCAACGAATATGTACTGTTAAGAAGGAAAACTTCGCAGAAGCAGAAGTGGCTCCCTTCCAACGAAAAGGGAAACAACTGCGCATGCGTGAAATATTTGTCGCCAAAAAGCGCCAAAGCTCTAAGCTGAATGTCGAAGTTGGTTTGCACAGGTTCGACCGTTACGTTTAGCAAGAGTTTAAACAAAGAATAGGTTCTTTGGTTTCAAGTAGCGATATGGACAATGGAAGTTCAACAGCCAGTGAAAGTGAAACTTCACCTAATATTTCATCATTTCTGAGTTTAAATTATCTAAATTATCGCGACAAGTCAAAGAACAATTTATCTTAACCCGTGTTCCTCAATTTCCTATACACGTCGCGCAGGGGGAAAATGTCGGCTAGGTAGCAAAGAACTGGCACATCACAGAGGGGAAATTCTCGCCAACAGATTCCGTCGCCAAATCCCTTGGCGAATGTTCCCTTTTCTTTGTAGCGGCGTTGCAGACAAAGTGGTTTACATTACGTCTATGGAGCTTTTCCTTCTTTACATAGAGGTTCTTTGGTGGCTTAGACCACTCATCAAGGTTGGATTTGAAATTAGGAACAGCACGTAGATTTGGGATAGAAAGTCTAATGCGTTTGAACGCTCCTTCCTCAAATGAAAAACTTTACCACCAAATTCGTTTGCTAATTTTTTAATAATTGTGATTGCTTGACAGAAATAATAATAATAATAAAAGTACGCTATTGAAAAGAAACCATTTATGTTTTCGATGAGAAAAATTTCAATTGGTTGGCTGATTCATCTTTGTGTAATTTATGCATTTAAAATTAATAAGTGCATCTAGTAAAGTCAAAGGTTACTTCTCCGAAATATGTGCATTCGTTTTAAGTAATTTACCCCTACTTAATCTTTTAAACCAAGCCAAATTTGCCTTTGGTCTGCTCAAATCATGCAATTTATTCGTAGTGGCATATATCATTTTTCTTTTTAACCCTAATTTTTGAACATCTCGTTCAAACAAAGTTTCGCCTTCGAAATCCATTATCATTTTGATTTCAATATCTTGGCTAGTTGATTTAAAGATAGCGTTGATTGACAGCCGTTGGCAACTCCGACTTGCTACGACTGCTTAGGTAATACTTTGATACAGAGAGTAAATTTAAAAAAATCTCCACAATATATGAATCTCTAGCGGCCTGTCCGCTGCACCAACCGAAATGAAATTTCAGGTATTGTTATTTGAAAGTTATGATTTGTAGTAAAATAGCTCTCACGGTTATAGTTGCAGTACAAACGTTTCGGAATTTTCGAAAGGCATCACTCCCTTTTTTTTGCTCAAAAGGATCCGCGGATTGAAAATATATAAATGACTGTGGAAAGATACACAAATGATGAAAACTGCTCCCTTAAAATGTTTCCAAAAATGAAAATTGTTAAAAACCAATGACAACAGAAGTGAGGAGGGAGAAAAAAAACTTTTGATGGAATTACAAGTTTTCAATATGCCCACTTTCGCAGACGAAAACGCATTGCATGCGGAACATTGTTGAGAACCATGACGAACAACACATCATCGTAGAAGGAATCTGTGTAATTTAAAGTTTTATGGCATCTTTCAATTCTGAGAAATCTGAATTTGAGTATAAACCCAAAACCATGGAGTAATACCAGGCGATCGCTGTAGCCATGAATCTGCAATGTTACAGGAGATGATTCTATCTTCAAACGCTGAATATTCGTAATTCCAATTAAAACCTTTCTTTTCCCTTTCACCTCTTGTGTTACCGTTAGTCCTTTACAATTTTATTCTTTGAGACTGTTTTACACCGGCAATTTCCATCACACATTCTAACCCCATTTACGGGTTTTCAAAGCGCTTATTAATTTGCCCAGAAAAAAAGTGAGTGTTGTCTTTCGAAAACTTCGAAATGTTTTAATTGTCACCATAATCGTGAAAGCTTTATTGTTTTAAATCGTTACAATCTCTAGCGCATACCTTCAGATAACAGCGTCTGACACTGCATTTCGATTGGTTGAGCGGATAGGGCTCTACAGGCCCATATGTGGAAGTTTATGTATGACCCTTCCGTATGGTCACTTTCGCATATTCATTCGAACTGCAGCATGAAGTGCTTCCCTTTTCAGAGAATGCATTTGAAAGTAGTAATTTATTAACTTTAATATCTTCATGAATCAAACTATTATGCATTTTTATAGTAGATAAACTACATTTTAACTAAGAACTAAAACTCTTCGTGATGGTAATATCCACACTCTTCAATTTCTTATATTTATATAAAACACGAATTCCATTATCTTTAGGAAGTGATATTCTGGTGATGAAACTGTTACTTTTAAAATTAACTTTCATTTTAAATTATTTATTCGAAAGAGGCTCAAGAGAAGTACAAGAAATTCAGAAAATGATACCAATGTAGAAATCTTCCCTTCGGCTGTTTTTCCACTCATAACTTCCGAGTTCCTGAGTCTGCTGTTTTAAGAAACATAAAAATCAGCCATGGATCCTTAGATATTGTTTTCCTGTCTCTTGTAGACTTCTAATAACTCGGTAATAATTAAGTATTAGATAATTGCTAAGTTAGCATTATCTGCCCGTAAAATGCATTTTTGATCTAGAAATATACATCCGTGTACAAAATTAAGAAAATTTGCAAATTATGTCGAATTTCTAAAAACAATAATTATGCACAGCTTTTATGAAGTAGTGTATGAATATGCATTTATAACAGAGAAAGGTATGCACTATTCAAAATTAATCTTATGTACGTATGATCATCAGAAAAGCGTACAGTACGGGGATGGCAAAAGTCCACGTTGTGATATCGAACGGAGAATGATTAAAATATGGAGTTTAGTCACTACTCACAGACAGACAGGTCGTGTAGCAAGACGGCATACCGGACAGAAGACAGCTGAGAAGTCCCTGTGTTAGTTTTTCCCCCTCCTGCAGCAAGGCAGTTTTGAGTTCCGGAATGGCACTCGGAGGAGGACGGCGAGGTGAAATTGCTCTTCAACAGTGTTCAAAGGAGGAGACTATCCTCACTTTCCGAGTAATCGTCGACCACCTGAGCCCTGTGTGGACGAGCGTTGTATTTCATTAATAGGAACACAGGACAAATCGCGCCCCTGACTAATCGAACATAAAGCTTTAAGATCTCCTTTATGCAGCTTATAGCAGTCAGGAAGCATTTTTCAAAAACATGCAGGGGTGTGCGGCCGTCCAATCATTTACACCACCAACGTAATGACCTTTGTCCCTGATGAGGGAAGGGCGGTATCGTGATAGACTCTCTTCAGATACAGGCAGGCCATGAATCAGTGTCCAGTCTGGATTTAAACTTCTTGTAAAACACACGGTCGTCCAATGGAATTTGGTACAAGGCGCGTGTTGTCTGCACCATGATGAACGCGCTCTCTTGTGTGCTGCAATGAACGTGATACAAACTGTATGTTTTCTGTCATACAGCCCCGTCTGATGAAGCCTTTGGGCATTGAACTCGGGGCGTGAAACTAGAGTTCCAGGCGCAGTATACAGCTCACGTGAGAGCTGCCCTGACAGTGCCAAATTAAGATACTCACTCGTCATTGTGAATCTTGGTCGACCTTCTTCATCTCTCCTCAATATGGATCCACTGTCCTGAAAATGTTCCTGCAAACTGCTAGCGACACTAGGTATTACGCTGAACTCTGTAACCACCTGCCTTTGTGATTTATTGGACTGCCTTCAATCTACCAACAATTCTTTAATTCATTCAGACATCCATGCATTCGTGGCTACTCATTTTACTTGACATCTTATAAAATTTGCTCAACTCTTGCGAGAAACACGGCGGAAGTTGTGAAGGGGTACGAGCATACAAGTTACCGAAAACCCTCGTGCGATTATATCTCGTCCACAATTACTGATCCACAGACAAGCACGTACATGCTTACTAGTCGATTCTGAGTTCTAATTCTTCGGCGGATTCTGAATAATTGCATAATTCTTCGGCAACGTAGTTAGTATCTTTCGTTAAATTCGTTTCTTAAAAATAAGCATAATTTGTAAATTCTCTTAATTTTGCACATGAGGCCATTCTGAATCATATTTATAAAATTTTCATTATTTTTAATCATACCTATCAAGTAATTTCTCCAATGTTTTTCCATTAGAATTATTTGACACGAGTATGTTTATGAAATTTGGACAACATCGTAAAGACCTTCTAAAGACAAACTGTGCGCTTTTACAAAAATAAAACTTTGAAACGTATCGAGTGACTAAAGTTACTCATCAAAAAGTAAGGATATTTAACGTCGGTAATTTAAAATATCCTTCCCTAAACTTTTCTGTAAAATCTTATACACCAGTTGTATTCAGTGAATCTAATATGTTTTGAAACTGATTTGTTTTGATTCCAATTTAAAATGCTTGGTAAATCGCTGTTAAATCTGAATCTAGATAAATCCTTCCCAGGCGCTCTAGAGGCTCACAATCAGCCGAGGTGAACATTCATTTTTCGGTCGCTGAACATTGGTTATTCGGTCAGGGGTTCGAATACTGGCGAATGGCTTGCTGCAAGGGCCTTTCGTGGTTTTCTTCTTGTGTAACGTGTGTATGGGCCAGTTCCCATGTAAAAGCCCTCCACAAAGGCATCCTCCTCATCGGCAGATGTCTTCGAGTGCTTTGGCATAATCAAATAAACTAAACCAGCCAAGTGCTTTAGAAGCAAATTTATTTCGTTTTCGGAGAAATCTGAAGAAAAGCATTTGGAAGGTTTGGAAAAATTGCTTACCACTAAAGTTGCAGTACAGTAGACGTTCGTGTTTGTCCAGTATTATGTTGTTCACATTAAACGATGACAAGAATACCAACAGAATTCACTAATTGAATCTAAATATAATTAATTTTAGTAGTGCATCTTTCATTTCAACATTTGTAGGAAATTCGCCAATTTCATCATTTTCTTCTCCTAAAAGTATATCACGTAATGTACTTTGATTTGCTTCAGAAAAAGACTGGCAGGTATCATTTTGCGTTTTCTATGCTGTATCTTTAATCTTTTCAGCTCTTTCCGAGCGAAAAGCAAGATAACCTATAATTCTGCATAGTTATTCTAAAATTCTGATAAATCCATTTGATCTTAATAAAACTTGGAAAACGAACTTCTTTGAACAAGCTATGTTAAATCAAAATCAAGATTTAAAGAACTCATCATTTACTTTGCGATATTGCCATTTCGAAATTTCTATTGTCTATTTTGACAGTATCTGGAGATTTTATCTTTGATTGGGAGATTTTACTTCAGTTTAAATAATTTATTCTGCAATATCTTTGATAACGGCAACCGATGTGTTTTTCTTGCTTTGTTACGCCAGTGGGCGATGTTCATCAGTTCGATAAAAATGTCCGAATGGTAACAATAATTGCGATCACATGAAGCCACGCTTACTGTAGTTGTTTCTTCAGATAGAAATAGGTATTGAAAGAAAGTACTGTTAATCATGCCAAATGATCATAATAATAATAAAATAAATAAAAATTAAAGACCCATAGACACAAAATATAAAAGAATCAAAAATGTTAAAAATCTGAAAGCTTTCAGATTTTACCTTACGCCCAAAGAGGCTTTTTTTAAAGTTTTGTGTGTTACCTTTATTTATTAAATATCCTGTTTTTCGCTTTTAAAACCATCAAATTCAGTTCAACAGCAATACCACGAAATAATTTTAAAATGAGTATATCTTTAAAATTTCCGATACACAGTCTCGCGCGCTAAAGATAAAAATGCTTTTTTATTCCGTACAGTGTTGCCATTGCTGATCTTGAGTTTGTTCATCAAAAATTCGTTAACGTTTTACAAAAATTAAATAGATAATAAAAGAAATTCCAGATTCCATTTTAAATTTAATTTATTCCAGTAAATTTGGGCTTCCAGTTGCCCATATTCAGGTGGAAACTTACGTTATTCAAAATTTGATGGCTGTAGGTTCCGTTGTTTTAACACAATGCGAGAAACATATATACATTTATGCAGATACAGGGCTCTAAAACTTGTTGACAACAATTTGAAAAGTGAACCGACTTTTTTTGTGAATCACCGCAAAATGCCAAAACCAAATTAATAGTCCTTGGCAAACTGCCCTTTTGGACTAAAAATCTGAAAGTAAGAAATTTCGCCTGAAGGCCTTCACAAAGTTTTCACTTGAACTCGATATAACCCAGTAGGTTAGCCATAGAATGTAGAACACATTCATTTTAGGTATTTAAATTGTTCACGCAGTTCCCAAGTGGAAACATGAAGTATAAACTGTTCATAACTGTCATATCAAAGCATACGCGAAAGCATATAGCAACACATATAGAAAATTTAGTTAATTCCTGTAAATACAAGAACCCATTCTTATTCAACTCAACTTTCAAACTCAAAGAGAGCTGTTAGCGACGGAACTACGTCCTGTAGGTTAGTTAGTAGTGCAGGTATAAAACTTACAATTTTAAAAAAAAGTGTTTGAGCCGTCGAAGAAAAAGTGTTGTACAGATTTTTATACTACAGTATTTACACTTCAAATTTATCTACGCTAAGAAATAATATTCACGTAATTTATTTTATTGCGATATACACTTCACTGCTGCACTGGACATTTGAAGATTGATTCCTTAATAGTGAAACTAAATTCAATAAAACGCATTCACTTGTATTTCTGTATTAAATTACATTCCAAAAATAAGATTACATTCAAAATACAATAATGACATTAGATGCAAATTAAGTAGTTCAAGATATAGCCTAAAGTCATATTATCCAAGACCCTGTGGAACAATGACATTTGAAAATCCAGATCAAAATAGGAACCATCAAAAGAAGAATTTTTGCGCTAAGTACATTTGAGGTGGAATATCTTTTCCTTCCAGCTTTAATCCAATCTAAACAAGTCTAGACAGGAGTTCAGATCTTTCTGTAATCTTTCACATAACAAGATTCTGATCGTGGATTTAAGAGGATTTGCCTCTTTATCGACGACAAAACTTTTTGTCCTCTTTCTTTGTTTGAAAACTCTTAAGTGTGTATGCGAATCTCTTTGTTCTCCTATGATTGGGCTTTCCAGTTAGATATTGCGGGTTATCAAAGGGGACTGAGCATTTGTATTTCTTTATCAAAAGAGATCAAAGATAGCAGCATAAAAGGCGTATTCGTTTGTGATTTGCATATTCCAGGTGTGAGCTTCTAGAAATTCGTAAACGTAAAGAAATGGTTCAATACCTTGACAGTTTGTAAAAATAGTAACCCTTTTTTCTTTATTATATTTGTTTTCAGTATTGCAAGAAACTGCGTATTGTATACAGAGTGTTAAATATAATAAGGATTTCTTATTTTCTGGCTAGATATATATTTTTTAAAAATATGTTATACAACTTTAAATTAAACATTTTTGCCATCCAATTGAAGATCGCTATGCTTTCTACTTAGCGTATATTTTCTGCTGGGTAATCCTTAAATTAGGAAGCGCTTAAGCAAGCGCTTAAGCTAAGCAAGCAAGCGCTTAAGCTAAGCAAGCAAGCGCTTAAGCTATCTTGTTATATGTTTGACAGATTTCTGTGCATTTGGGTAATTTTCGTTCGCAAAGGAAATTGAATTTAACTACTGAATATTACAAGAATACAAGTAGAAAGTAAAATTTGTTTTTCTGCAGGTGGAAGAAAACTTAAAATGCTATAATATTTACAATCATGTTCATGACCAATATCGGTTTGTAAGGGATTAAGATCTGTCGTTTTGAACAGTAAAATTTGTACCTTTATCAGTTACCAAAAACTGTTTACAGTATCAGCAAATATTCATATATCCTGGAACAAATTCTAATTTTCGTTTTATTTAACAGATTAAATTCAACACTCGCTGTGCAGTACGTTCTTAATTAGCTAGCTAACGCCGTTGTTATAATCTCAAATATGACGGCAGCTACACGTTGCATTAAAACATCCTGTTACGGCTATGTGAAGAGCAGAAGAAATAAATCAATCAGTCATCCTATGTGCAGACATTTTGCCTTAGCTGGACTATCGATATGACAATTAGCTGAAATTAGATATGCACTAATAGGCTGTAGTTAGATTCCCAGATTGAACATGGAAGTGTGAAATACTAGAATCCGTATATTTAAAATCCTTAAAAATCTATCAATTTGTAAGCCCTATGTAGAGATAAATTTCAAGGGAAGAGGATACGAAAGGCCTCGAAATCCATTATTTTCAAACAGGGATTTTTCTGTCAAAGTGGAACTGAGCTAAGCTCATGCGCCTTTCCTTACCTAAATAAACCAGTCTTTTACTTTACAATGGATTGGTCTGCGTCATCTGGAAGCAATAAATGCTTCGTAGAAGAGATAAATTAAAGAAATCCTACAAAACTTAAATTCCTACAAAACTTAAATTCCTACAACACTTAAAGCTTTATTACTGATAAAAGTTTAAATAAATTCTTACATACACAAAACGAATATTCAAGATAAATTAATTCAATAAAATGATTGTTAAAATAATAAAGTTTTATTTGGTACCCGTAGATAATTAAGCAAAAGTTATGAATGCTATTAGAATTAAAAATACACATAATTTTACATACTTTTTTAAAAGATAAAAGTTTAACCGTAGAAAATTCTATAGACTTGAAATCAGTTAAGGATATGAAGTCCAGCGATTTATATAAGAGATTTTGCAACATTTACCAGTCAAATAATATTCAAGTATGAGAAATTTCTTCTGACACAAGTAAATTTAATCATTAATTTGGAATTATGCTAACATTAAAAAACAGCTAATGTATTACAATGCATTCCATGTTTTTCCACATGGTGTCATTTCAGAATTTAATTATGTACACTGCGAAAAAAAAATAGGACAGTTCTACTTCTCCCGTTCTCCTGGACCGCTTGACGAAATTGAATTTTCGTTTTTCATGTATCGAAAGTGGGACTTAGGATGTATTAGATATATAGCATTGTTCTAATATAGGTATTTTGACAAAAAATCAGAAATTTTTCTGAAATGACATGACAGTTGTTTCCACATTTCAATTTTAAGGCTCAAACTTTGCCAAGCTACCAAGTGTTGTAAAAATCGCAAGAGTAGTTTTTAAAAAATTAGCTCTCAAAAGTTTGGCCCCTCAATGGTGCTTGTATTTGGTATATATTCATCAATCTCTCCTTTTTCAATAAACGTATTTGACTTTTCCTTTAACATTTCGAAATTTACGTTCATTCGAAATACAATTCGCCCATTTTTTAAGATTTCTTTTAAAATAATTTTCGAAAACCATTTAGAATTATAAGCTATAAAATTTTTCTCATCGTCTTAAAGGTAGATGTGTTTTTAAGCATAACTGCAAAAAATTACAATTTTTTATTCAAAATTTCTGAAGATATACGTGAATTTATATATTGGCGCATTTTGAAACTTGGCATATTTGTTGAAAGCCATAATAGCATCAAATGTGGTTTAGGCACTTTGTTAAAATTATTTAATGAAGAAAGGACGTGACTTTTTTCCGCTCCTGCACAATATAAAAAAGGAAAGGGAAAATACGCTGCCATATATTCAGAGGTTCGCCAAGTGAATTATTCTTCGCGCAAACTGAAAAAAAATACGCCAAGAAAAGAATTTTAATTTCTATGTAAATTTCGCAGCAAATTAAAAAAATATTTGGTCATAATTTGAGCCGTAGGGTCGAAATATGGAAAAACATTGGAGTGTCATTTGAGAAAAGTCCGATTTTGTATCAAAATACCTATATTAGAACAATGCTATATATAAATTTAATATATATCCTAAGTAGCGCTTTCGAGATATGAAAAACGCATTTGGAATTTCGTCAATCGGCCCAGCAGAACGGGAGATGCAGAACTTTCCCTTCCCCCTTTTTTTATTCGCAGTGTACGTTCATAAAACTTGCATCAGAAAATTTCATTTTCTTCATATTTAAATGTAAGCAGGTTTTAGAAATCTTACGTAAATATTTACAAGCATATAATTTAAGTAAAATATTTAAAAGAACATTTAAATATGATGATTCCAAATTTATGTATTAATCAGTTAGGTATTTTACCCGAAACTCTTTATACGAATCAGGTAATTTTCTCATTTTTGCAGTGTGGTGTCGAAGGTGACTCCCAAAATAAATTAGATACTACATGTATCGAAAACAATGTTATACATGCCCAATACTTGCTCGCCTAAAATTACGTCTAGTACATTTGCGTCGTAATTTGGTATTAAGAATAATAAAATGTTTCACTTACCCAATAACCCACATGCATGAGACTTGCGGAGACAACTTTTCTTTCAATCTCACATTTATTTTATCAAAAACTTCTCTTAATTAAATATATATATGTAACACAGATCACATAGTATACAAAAATAACATTAACTTAGAACCCCAAAAGTGAGAAACTAAACATGGAGCGGTATTTCGGGGCCATACTTTGCAAACGAACACAATTCTAATTTTTCGCCATCGTCTATGCTGTACACTGTAGCTTACTGCACTGTAAGTATACTAAACAAATTACAGATGAAGATTTTCATGCGTATAATACCTTCCTTCATACATATTTTTTCGTTCAGCACGTGGTAATTTCGGTGAGGCGATTGTTGACAACTAAATATCGGCATTTTCTGGAGATGAAACACATTTAATAATCGGCTCGATGATGGTTTAAATTTTAGCACGGCATCAAGTCAGATTCCCTTTTAGCCAAACATTTTCAGCTACTTCGTGCAATTTTTTAGGCTATCTCCGTTCCTTCTTTTTCAGCCAACTAAACGCCATTATCATAGGAGGGCGACATGTGTAAGGTAAAAGCCCCACACTCTCGCTTGAAACGTCGTCAGCAGAAAAAGGGGAGGAAAAACCCAGTTTTTCCAGTACTTATACACGCGGTAGTTTTCCGATTTCGATTAAAGTTATGATGAAGATGAACTGCATGGAGTGAGAGATTAGATTTACTTTCTCACATCCAGGTATAAAATTTTCTTTAAAATAATATGAACTGTTTCATTCTAATTAATACTAATTAAACTACAGTTTAAAACTTTTAAAACCTTCCATACGGAGCTAAGTTAAGCGTGTAATTTAATAGAATTAGCAAAATATAAATAAGAGCTAATCTTTCGAATGCGGTATTCATAAACTAACCAAGAGAATTAATTCTGTGAAGTAATCAAGATCAGTACCGTTCATAAGCTCTTGGGATTAAAAGTTGGGGATAAAAGTGTACTTATTATCACTTCTTTTCTTTCCTTAAAGGCGATGTTCTTTCAAACATACGTTTATATTTTGTACAGCTTTTTATTGCCTTAAAATATAACTGTTCAGATTTAAATGTTTTGGAGTAAAATAATGAGATTTAACATCAATTATAAATAAATAATAAAATAATATATATATATATATATATATATAAATTTTAAAAAATAATTTTATTATTCGTTAAATATGTTTCAAAACGAATGAACAAAAGACGCATTAAGACAGAAGAGAGACATGTCAAAGTAAAACATAAAATTAGCAAAACTGTAACCTTCTGTTTTGGCATTGAATTCAGTCGACTCTATCGATTTCAAGGGCAAATAGGTACATGCCCCTCATTAACAAGAGGGAAGAAATCAGCAACTGTAATGGAAAATCACGGTTGTATTTATACCCAAAAGAACTGAAGCGAACAAGAAGCTAGCGACTTGCTAATTTCGTCTTTTTGGGCATACGATTCGTGGTTCTAGATGCTAAAACTACCTTTTAGTTTGCATGATATATCACAAATCACACTTACAAGGTATGCAATAAATTCCCCAAGTATTAAAGTCAGAAATGAACCTTTAAGAATCGAACCATGGATTTTATTGATAGGCGGGAAATGACATAAAAAATCCGTGCAATTTTGTAACTGATAGAAGGATGGAATTGAAGTACGACAGGGTAATTAATGATGTTTCTAACAAGGGAACAGGTCCTTCAATAGTAAGCTGAAAATATTTTAAACGGCTTTATGATTGACCACAGGAGAAAATCCTCAATCAACGGCAACTGATCTTAAATAACTCAGTTTATTATCAAGGTTTCTGGGGAACAAACTTTAAGAGCGCAAAATACATAAGAGTAAAAAGAAGCTGTTTTTTGCTTAGCCGGGTTACATGAATTAGCATGGGGAAGTAAATAAAGAGAAAAGGGTTTATTGTAAACCGTAGTGCTGAAATCAGATTCATTACGAATTATTGGAATACCAAGGAAAGGCAAGATATTGTCAGATTAAGTTTCATAAGTGAACTGGATGGCTGGATCAATTGAATTTATAAGAGAGAAATTCTGGGATAAATCTTCTTTATTACCATGAAAAATATTTTACGTAACGATTCAAGAGACCAAAAGATAATTTCTCAAATAATTAGACTTCAAAATAGGACAGAGAGGATTATTCATATCTAAGCTTTAATATCTTTTTGGAGATAATATTCGCTTTCGAAAACAAAGTGAGGTTGGCATAAGAAAACGTTAGTAACAGAAATTAACTCTTAAATTTTGGTATGTATAAAATGGAATTCTCGAAACAAGTCATTTTAATGCTTATTCGACTGGAACCTTAGTAAACAATGGTTTAACATTCAAAGAAAGCATAATGGAGCTTAGGAGAGAAATACTTATCTTTAAGTTTTTCGACGACTTCAAAAGTTTCTGTTACAGTGTGAATATTGTTAGAAAGTAAAAGAGAAAGTAATGAAAAAAAATATTTGGCAACAGAAGTTGTAGAATCTGTAGGGATCGAGCAGTATGGAACTTCATTTTTCACTTTCGTTACTCCATCAATTTATGTGTGTCCATAACAACAATCTGCTGAGTCTTCTCATTTTGTAAATCTTAATGTTAGTATTAGAATGGATTTCACATAAGGTCTTCCTTTCATTTTCATAAAGATTTAGATCTTTGGAATTTCTAATAGATACTGGCTCGGACACACGTTATACTTTAAGGAAACCAAGAAAACACCCATCCAGCCAACCCGTTCACCTGAAATTGAACCTAGGTCGAACTAATAGTATTCAGTGACTTTGCCATTCGGCTGCTGCTGTGTCACCGAAAGTCGAATTCATAACGAAGTGAAATCAGTTGCTCTTAGCAGTATGCAGAACATTTGCGTTCTGCATACTGCTAAGAGCATTTGCGAACATTTGCGTTCTGCAACATTAGTTCCTCAAGATGTATTCCTTAAGACTTTTTCACAAAGCAAAGGGGAGAGGAAAAAGAAGCCGTAAAACTTGAAATAATTATTTGCATATTTTAACCGTTATACGACCACAATTGCTATTTTGGCGACTGTTCATCTTGTTAGACTGCGTACAAGTCTGTCTTCAGTAGTGTATAGTCTATTAATAATATAACTCGTTTAATAATCTCTACTTCAGAAGAGAAGATATGTAAGTCTAATTTATAAACTGATAATTTTATAAAAGAATTTTTACCTCCTTGTACGAAGTAAAGGAAGTATTATAATCACGAAAAATCCGGGTACCAGATTTCAAAGAAATTGTCCAATTTGACCGCTATCGAATGCAATTTAATAATGTTTTTGAGCGACATCGGTACGTAAGGACAGAACAAAGGACCCTTTCTCCTCCAAAAAATTATGATATTAATTTAAAATGGATTCTGAAGAGATTATTTTCGTGGCGTCACTACGTACGTATGTGTGTAACTCGCATGACTAAAAAATGAGTAGTTTCAGAAAGTTGAAATTTTGTATAAAGAACTGCTGTAACATGTAGTTGTGCACCTCGCATTTTAGCTGCAATTGGCCACACCAAAAGTCTCTCTCTCCCTATATATATGTATATAAATACAAAGAAACTTAATAAGAGACAAAAATAAAAAGCAAATGTTTAAACCTGTCCTACGCTATTGCTGCAGGATTGAAATTTAAATAATTTAAGTTTATATATATCAACAAATTAAAAGTTGTTTAAATGCGGCTATGCCTAATTTTTTAACAAAGCAGCCATATTTGTTTACATTTTGAACTTAGCAGAATAGTGAATTAATTCTTTCTGCACCTTCAGTGTCTTTTTGCCGAGGAGGCCAAAAGGAAACTTCAATTTTGTGCACCAAAAAATCTGCCTTCTTGCCTGCCGCTCGAATTTCTTGTTTTTGCGTATAAAATATAATTTTAATTGTAAAATTCCTTTTTTTAATTGCTTTAATTGTATTTGGTATTTTACGTTTTCCCATATCTTTCAATTGTTAATGAAAATATTTTGAGTTTTTATTTTTGCCTTGCCGCGATGTGAAAACTTAATTAATTCAATGAGAAATATATCTCTATTGGAGGAAATGAATTTAAAGGAAATGCAGGAAAAAATGCGTATAATTTAATATTCCGTACAAGGAAGTCATGTAGTGTTTACACATCAACTTTTTTATATCATGTATTATATTAAGTACCAGGTTTTGTAACAACCGCTTCTAACGAACTTCTAGCTGTTATAATTTTATAAGCCCACCAGCGGCCGAGCGGTAAAGCGCTGAACACTGGTAGTTCGGTCCGAGGTTCGAATCCCGCGAACGGGCTGGCTGCATGGGCGTTTTCGTGGTTTTCCCCATGTGTAACGTGTATACGAGCCAGTTTCCCTTAGAAAGTCCTCCACGAAGGCATCCCTCCCCTTAGGCAGATAGCCCTCGTGAGCTTTGCCATAATTGAATAACCTAACCTAACCTAACCTATAATTTTATAAACCTATACGTGTCGGTGCATATTCTTATATTGTTGTCAATTCATTCACGCACAAATACCGCAATAATCTTATTTATGGGCCCAAAATGTGTAACACACTGCCGCTATATTGATCTTGTTATGCAACGAACCAGTTCTTGTCAGAAGCTGAATCTTTTATAAGCAAATCTCTGCTCCGTAATGAATTTTATTGATCCTTTAAAACATATAATTTTATTGACTGATTATTAGCATGAACGTCGGTTACACTGTTACACTTTAAAAATGCTTAATTAATTATTTTCTGATACGAATGACGTGTTAAGTTTAAGAGAGCAATGAAAAAGTATAAAATATTGATTTCTATGTTTTCTATTGTGAAGTAGTTTGTGAGAATTTCGAATGAAATTTGTACCTAATTGAAACACATAAAAATAATACAGGTATAAGAAATACCAGAAAAATAAAATAAAATAAGTACTCTGCCGTATTCGTGAATACGTAATGCGATTACTAACTGAAATTTTGAAATCTCAAATTGTTTCCGCTTAGGTTTCCTTTTTATCTTTCAACGTAGTCATCAATAATATGAAGAGATGTGAAATGACAACGTTATTTTATCCCTCTTCCATTTTTTCCTTGTTTAATGCTTTCTTAAATGGTAGCGTGGAATAGCGATTGCAGACGATTAGGAACTCAATTACTTTTTGATAATTGAAAGTGAATTGAAGAGCCCAAGATTCTCTTTTAAAGGATTCTCTTTAATTAACGTAAAAATTAAATGCAAAGAAAAATTACATTTTTAATATTATAAAATTTCAGGAAGATGTAATTTCTTTAATTTGCATTACATTTAGAAGACATTTTAACTGTACTAAACATTAAGACAAAGTTTTAGCTCTGAAATAAAATATTTCATTAATTAATATTTAATTAATAATTTTACAAATTTAGTTTCATTGTTCTAAGAAAGACATGAAGAAATAGCATTTGTGTCGGACCATATACAGATTGAAATTATTGTTTGCAGTCTCCTCACAAATGGCCATCTTCGAGTAGCTACGAAGTAGCAAATGAGACGACCCGAACCTCCCAATCACAGATGACCTTATGACCATTAAGGGCCCGCATTCCGTTTTCCACACACGAGCGAAGCTGGCGATCTAACTATCTCCTAAAACTATCTGCCAGCTAGCTACCTAACTGGGAATCAAAGTTTAATAGAAAGGCACGATCTTCTGCGTTTACAAAACACTGTCAACTTGCGGTGGGAAACTTAAATGTAGACTATAATTGAAATCGAATTCTAAAATAGAAGAGTGCTGGATTAGCACGTGAGCACTGTTCGGTGGATAGAAGTTTCGCCTTTTTTATGTCTTTTGCGTCACATAAACACACATAAGATATTCTTCATAAAGGTTATTAAATCGCTTTTTAGCAACTACACATATATTCGAGAATATGATTGTGTTCTCAATGCTTATTGGATAATAGACGTAGGTGACGAAATTGCCTTTCTCATACTTTTCAGAAGACCAATAATTCAGTTTCAGAAGACCACGTAATAATAATAGCCATTAAATTTCAAACAGCAATTTTAATTAGATTTATTATTTACTGTTTTTTGGTAGATGTGACAGTGTTAATTGGTTTTTTCTTCATTCACTATTCAAATTTTGCACGTTTCACTTATCAGATCGGATGCAGCAAACCAAACTTCTGATCCCTTAAAGTTCGCTATAGCGGGGTTCAACTGTATTTAAACAGTATTGCATACGAGATCGCCTTAATTTTAACTGAAAGGATGAAAAACATGGAGCCCTAAGATTTCAAATTTAATTATAGTTCTAAATATTCTTATATGAGAAGCACAATAATTTGTCGTTTTATAAAAGTAATCCTATTTACGCAATTAAAAGGAGTGCTTTTGAAATTTCAGTTAGTTCAGAGAAATCATGCTCGCAAGGAGGAAAATCGTATATTTATCGAAACTTAACTGAAAACAAAATTACCACGGAAACTCGCAAGCACATTACTTTCTTAAAATTAATGAATATATAGGAATATGTGGTAATAAGTTAATTTCCTCGTCATTCGTAACTAAATATTTGTATCAAAATTTATACCGACACATTTTATTTGCTGTTCAGAAGATTTAAATTTAGAAATGTGCTGAAATTCCATTGTAAACAAATTATCTGGCCGTATAAATGTCAGGAGCTTAGAGTTATGTTCTAAACTTTAGATGTAGAGCAAATCTGTATACATGGTTGGTTTAAAATTGCTTATAAAAAACTGAAAGTTAATACAAAAGTATAAAAAATTACAATTTTTTTAACTATTTAAATTTACCATCAATCTAATTTAACTAAAAAATGGTTCCTTTCGAGTTCTGCTTTTTTATTATACAGCATGGTTTTTTTCTCTTCCCGAAGAAATTATAATCCTAGGTCATTATTTGGCAGCACATTTGGAATGCTTAGTAAATTAAACTTTACCTATTTTCATTAACTAAGTATTCCAAGCATTTGTCCTAACCCTTTTTATCTTAATTTGTTGTTCGTTACTTAGTATATTATTAACTTCAGTTAAATTTTGCAGTTCTGTTTTCAAACATTTTCAAAAGAATTTCGCTAGATAGACACCATAAGATTCGTTACAAATGCGGTCGTCAGTCCATTGTTTATACAAAAACCTCCTAACATGGTTTTCCTGCTTTGTACAATTTACCGCAATAGTAAAAATGTAAGTGGTGTGAACGAGTTTTGCATTTTTGATTTTATAACATAATTCTTTCGATGTTGAGTTAGAATTTTTGCAATTATTTCTTTATTTTCGTGTTCGGCGTTTACTTTTCACTTTTTGTCTCTTAGAGCCAAGAACATTTGATCCAGTGTAAATGAAAAATTCCTTATTTCCTATTATATGATTAAGTTTGTAATTATTCTAAATGTGATTATACCTTGGTTGTCACTTGTTTGGCACCAAGCGATGATGATAAGAATATTTTTTTCAAATGCCATACATATATATGTGTTAAAGATATAACAAAATACGATGACTGCGCTAAGAAACGCTTGGCGGCCTTAAAATTAACTGTTCTAGATTTTATATTCTCGTCCTAAATTCATCTGTTCTAACAAATTCGAGATATTTTCATGTTACGTAACGCTGTTTGAAAAATGGAACTAAAACCTAAAATTAACCAATCATAGCTTAGGTGTACTTATACACCTACTTAGTATAAATACGGCTTAGCAGGCAATTACATTACTTACTCCTCTTCTTAATTTCTACTCAGCCAACATCTCCCTGCTACTTATGCTTTTCTATTTAAGATGCTTAAGTCTTACTTTTAAAAACAGTGCACATAAAAATTATCGTATTTAACTATGATTGGATAAATGCCTTATCTACTAAAATAATTTGATTTGTGTAAAAATAAAAGACTGGTGATTCGTCAAAATCCAGTTTTGTTAGTTTCATCTGTATGCCTTAAACCTCAGCCATGACTTTCGAAAAGGTACCGGTGTCTTCTGCGCAATTAAATATCATATATATATATATATTGAATTTACTCGCTTTTTTTCCTCGCGTACCTTTAGATTTTTCAGTATATTATTGAGATACTTCTAATTTATGGTAACAGCGTTAAATGTATGCCCGAATAGAAAATTATGTATTAATAAAAAGAATATTATTGACACTGATATGTCCTTAAAATACGTATAATAATAGGCTCCCTGATATCAACAGTTCCCTGACAGAACGAAAGATATTGTGATAATTGCCCATGCGAAACCATACAAACGAATGAAAACAGACATAGGCAAAAGCCCACATTGGTTTAAGTTCCCACTCAAAAGGGCCCACGCTGATAAAGGTTCACATGAATAAAAGGACACATGATTATAATCTTAACCATAAGATGTATTTATGTTTATAATATAATAAATGAAGTATCTGATATTGATTTCTGATATCTCAGAAATATGTATGTTTATGTATTTTATCTTCGTATTTTTTTAATACTTTATTAAGTTAAAAATAAGCTTTTCTGCTTTTTGTTTAAGTGGTTAGCTATTATATTTCCATGCTGAATCTGAAAACGTTATTTATTTATTTATTTTCATTTATTTATTCAGTTTTTATGGGTGATAAAACGAAAAATATAATTGTGAAGTTCTTCAAAATCTATTTTTAACGTTATATGGCTAATACATGTTTCAATATTAAAAACTGGGAAAGTGTTACTTAATCAAAGAACAGACAAAATTAACTTTATGAAAATAATATGTTCTAATATTTATTATTATAATTTATGTTAATAATCTCTTTCAGTTTTTAAACTGTAACCTAAAAAGTACCTTCGAGAATAAAACTTTAGGGTAAGAATCTTAAAAGAGAACTTTTAGTAGCAGTGATATTGTTTCGTTTCTGAAGTTTAGGAATATTATACTGGTGTGCAAAAATTAAGGACGAGACTGTTTTTTCAATATAACGTTGTGCAAAAAATGCTTTTCAAATCAACAAAAATAATACCATAAGATCTCTGTCTACTTCCATGTCTCTCAAATTAACTTCACCTTTTCGTTGCCCTGCGTTGGCAACGCCCCTTTTGGATTTGTCTGCGATACAATCGGTCGCTGGAACATTTTTGCTTTACGTATATGATCATGTTATCCTATAATTTCTTTTATATTTGTTCGTTCTCTGATGTTTTTATATATGATTTTCGTTAAATGAATAACAGCACTTTAATATGAACAAAATAGTAGCGGAATTTATTAAGGTTATTTAGAAACGAAAATACACTTTTGATAAAGGCGCCATTCGAGAATCGGATCGCATATAATCCCCAAGATGTGAGAACAAGGGTAATGAAAGCAAAACTTCCCAAAAAAGAAATCAAAATGATAGAAAGGAACTTTATTAGAAAAGCAGCATGGAGCACAGTATAGCAGAAGGCCGAAATATCCATGTGACAGGTGTCCAACAAGAAACATCCAGCCTTTAATAAGGCATATGTTCTTCCCTGACTGCTGTGCAGGTTTCACACCATTTGTCCATGCTGAATATAAGGTTATCAATGAGTTGTTGAGGCACTGCTCCCCATTGCTATTGTAGCACCAATCGCAGCTCGAAATCGTTACTGGCGATACGTTACGCGTCTGCCTAGATGGGCTTTAGATCCAGGAGACCATGCCGGTCAATCCATGTGTTCAATATCCTCGCTCTCCAACAGTTTTTAGAGAGGACTGTGCGATGAGGTACAGCATTGTCGTCCATGAAGAGGAACTGAGAACCCATAGCACCTCTGTAAAGACGTATGTAAAGAAGGAGAACCTAGCAGTCTTACAATAGTAGTCCCTGGTGACTGATCCTTCTTGGAAGATGTGAAGATCGGTACAGCTACCAACCATTATGTCTCCCCAAATGAGAACTCCGCGATCTCCAAACCGGTCCCTTTTGATGATGCTAGAGGGTTATTGGGTTTTCGCCTCTCTCTCCAGATGTGTTATGCGTCTAGAATGGCAACTCAGACTGAATGTGCTTTCATCAATAAAGAATACTCGACCCTATTAATTATCTGTCCAATTCTGGTTTTCCCTGCACCATAGAAAACGCCTGCTCCGATGAGCAGGCATTAATGCTATACACCATGCAGGTTGTCGTGCAAACAGACCACCACTGTACAAAGGGAACAATAAAGGGAATGCTTTTTCTTTAGTTAGCATAGCTAAAGGATACTCTTTTACACTGTAATTTAACAAGAGATTCAAAAATATTTCATTACACTTATAAAATTAATTTTCTTTCTGCTCTTTGATTAAATAACTTCTCTTCCATTTTTTAATACTGAAACATACATGGATCTAGACTTATAACGTTAAAAACAGCTTTTGAGAAACTTCACAATGATGCTTTTCGTTTTGACTCACACACAAAAAATAAGTAAGTAAGTAATAATAAATAAATAAATAAATAAATAAATAAAATTTTCAGGTATATTAACATCGAAATACTATAGCTAACTACTCAGTCACCAGAAAGCAGAACTTTTCTTTGGCATGCAAATGTATAACATAATGATAAAATGCAGATAAAATGGGATAAATTATATAAACAGACGTAATATTGAGAAATAAAAATCAGATTCAAATATTCTGTTTATTTTAATAACAATCATATGTACATTTTATATGATAAAAAATGTTCTTTTATTTATTCAGTTTTCTATCAGTGAGGGCTTTTATCAGGGAGCGTTTTTATCCACTTTCATCCCTATGGGTGTTTGTCGCGGCGTGGGCAATTATCGCATCGGGGTTATTTTTGTCGCGTGAGCCTTCGTCCAATAAACTTTTATCTGGGCTCCAAGATAATAGTATTTAGTTTGTCTTTACGTATGCTTTTTTAGTGTGCTATTTTGCATTTAAGCCTTCTATTTAGATGCTACACAGCATATTTTTATGCTCACTGTTTTAGAGATAAATTTAGTACAATTTATTACTTTTCTATTGGAAACTAGAAAATTGCACATATATTAAATCATGGAAAGAGAAAATGCAATAATAAAACTCTAATGCATTAAATTCAAAATTAATTAATGAAAAATTTTTAAGAGTTAAATTTAAGATTTCCTTACTAGTACGTTAAAATCTAGAAAAGTGAAAAACGGTACACTTAATATTAAATAAATAAAGATTGATGTGGCCTAGTTTCCTCGCAATAAAAATATAATTATTTATGCTAATTTACATTCCATTGATAGGCGAGTAACGAATTGCAACATGTAACACTCCTTTGCTTAACAAACTTAAAATTTGCACCCATCCCCTGGACTTCAGAAAATAGATTACACATCCCGAATGTTAAGAGTGTTTTCGTGTCCGTAGTAGAAGAATAATGCTCATCTGGTCTCTGGCTATTATCGCGTATATTTAAGCTATAAATATTTACTACGTAAACTTGGTGCGTTTGCTGCGGTGTAAGGTTTCAAGCTATTTGTTAAAATTATTGTATGATATGCTTGATTCTATACCAATGAATACTTTTATTAGCAGTGTAAGGATTTGTTTTTCAAAGATTTTTAAACGCAAATGAAAACTTTTGCTATTTATTTCTCTGCTAAATTAAAAGTATTATTTATGTAATATATAATAGAAAAAGTTTCTTTTCTTTTCAGATTTCTTTTATACTGCATATCAAAATTATGTTTCACTTAATTAAGGAAATTTTGTTATAAATTTCTGAGCGTATACGTTTTTTAACTTTGTGTGTGTGTGTATTAAAGTTCTTTCCAGATAGAACTGTGCATTAGCTAAGCGAAGAACAATTTAGAAACATGTTTGAGATTTTTGACTGCTGAGCTACCTATTAAAATGATATTGTATATAAGAATCGTAAGAAATTAAAATGCAGTGAAATTAATTACGGTTGTCATTACTTTTTCTTCTGCTCTCGATACCAACAAAAACTTGATATATATCTTTCAGTTACATGTTTGTGCTAATCAGTTGTACAAGGGTTTCAGTGTGAATATGAACGCCAGATTTATCTGCTGTATTATAGGACTGTGCATTTTGTATATCTGATTGCAAGGAACAGTTGTTAAATTTATGTATATTGTGTTTAATTATTTTAACCAATAAGACCTGTTACAGATGTAAAATAGATCTAAACGCGATCATCCATATCAAGTACCTTTCGTGTGTCTGAACACTTTTTATGTTGCATATGTGACTTGCAAGGGTCAGCTATTAAATTTCTGAACGTTCTTGTTGAATTATTTTATTCACTGTGACTCACAGTACGTGATAAGAAAACTTTAGTTTGATTTTGGATTAAATGTTTCATGTTACCATATCAGGCGATAAATCGCTGACTCCGCATAAAACCATTAGATGCAGTTATAGAGTAAAGTAGCTTATAATACGAGATTAGTAAATCTCGTATCAACATTGAACGCGACAAAATAACTCTGACTTACATTCAGCAAAATCCTTGTAAAAAGGTGCGATTTGGACTATTTTAGATTAAAACAAATCGCATAAAATAAAGAAACTGTATTATTTTCCTAGAGTGTGTTATATCAAAATCTCGTGAAAGAAATCCGATAAAAGCAGAAAGCTAACGACATTCCATTATTTAAAACAAATTGTGTAATTCATCGACTCTGAATTCTAAATCATGATGGAAATTAATAGGCTTTTAAATATTTACATTTCATTGATTCACAGATTTGAAACTAATCTGATTTGCCTTAAAAATACCCTTACTTTCTTGCAAGATCAGTGGTATGAATGCGGCAGAAAATCTGGTTTTAACAACGTAGAAGAAGGAATCTGGTACTTTTCAGAAGCTTTCCATATTTGTAATGGCTGAATGTAGGGCTGAGTGGAAAAGTATGATGACGCATTTAGCACAAGTGAACTTGAAATATCACAATCTTTATTTTTTACGCATATTAAAACATCCTTTTGAAGACAAGATTTTTCTTAATCATAGTTCAATACAATAAGTTCCATTTCAAACTACGACGTCGTCTTAGGCAAATAAGCAGCAGCGTGGAAAAGTGGCGTGTTGCCAGCAAGAGAGCTTACTCGAAAAATAGTGCAGCAGTTCAAAGGAAGAAGGGAGGAAGTCCAAAAGTTTCAGTTCAAGTTAAAAATGTTTTGGTTTACAGTTATTTGATTGGGCAAGAGATCTGCATTAAACTTTACGCAACATAGAAAGATCTCGAATTTGGGAGAAGAGATAAATTTAAGGGGAGAGCACCAATTCTAGAATGTTAATTTTGAGGTCGCCAATTTTTTTTTCTAAAGAAGCTATCGTATTTTGTTATATCATATACATATATATATTTCAATAAATATTTATTCATCGAATGAAATTTCAAAGAGTCTTTTCATACTGTATTTGTTTTAATTCAAACACTCATTTTTAGTAATGAGTTAGTGAATACACATTGTGAAATACGTCATATGCTTTTTTGAGTTCATAATTTAAAACTCCCTCGGAGGGTTTTCCAATATAAGCTCCTGCAGGTTTAGTATTCTAGACAGCGACTACTGAAAAATGTATTCCTTCGGCTACTTCTTTGTTTTAGCGGCCCCCAACCATATTTGGCAATTTGATATTTCCACCAAGATCTCAGCTATAATTTCGCCAAGCTCGTAAAGCGCGGGCGTAAAAATAACACAATACATAAAATTAATAATACCCACATGTGGTACCCTAAGTATATTTTTAAGAATCCTTATTATTATTATTATTGTTATTTTATCGCATGTAATTGCTGCAATCAACTTCAACACTTTCACACATATTAAGCTGTTTGTTATACCATTCCGTGGATGTCATTTACTCTGCCAAAAAGTACATAAATCTAATAGCAGTGATGAAAAATATTCTGGAACCGCTGAACCAATTTCCAACACGAAGAACTTTTTTTTCCACTTTTGGCCCAAATACGCTTTAGCGCACTGCTTGGCGGCGATTGTTTTTGAATGAGCAATAAACGCGCCAACATGGGTAACTCCGTATATCCGCGAACATGGCTGACTGGGTATTTTGAAGCTACGGAAACATGTAGTTTTCGCGCATGCGTATTTCCTATTTTATAAAGAACGGTTTTATGGGTAATGTGAGATGACGTAGCGGTTTATTCGAAATTCTTACGTGTTAATTTAAGTAGTTATTTCAGTTGTCGTTGTATTCTTTGAATGCGGTGTTTTTGTGTTGAGTGTTTGCTATTTTCGTACCTTATATTTCGCTAAATACCGAGTCGGTATGGATTTAGCTGTGATGCTGAGAGAGGTGAGTGAATGTACATGTACATTTATTACTTTATTGGAAGTGCAAGTTGCTTAATTTTTATATTTTGTTGCCTTTTATTGAAATAATTTGGCTCAGCTGAAGAACAGAACGCTGGTATCGTTTGCAATTTATTTTATTTTGTTGATTTGTGCACATTGCCTACATTGTGCAATTCGCTGATGTTTTTTTTAAGTTAAAACGGAACGCTGTGCACATGGCATTTTCTTGTAATTTATTTTCGTTATTTTAGCTTATTTTGTTGATTTGTGTACGTTGCCTACATTGTGCAATTCGCTGAAGTTTTTTTTAAGTTTAAAAGGAACGCTGTGCACATGGCATTTTCTTGTAATTTATTTTCGTTATTTTAGCTTATTTTGTTCATTTGTGTACGTTGCCTACATTGTGCAATTCGCAGATTTTTTTTTAAGTTAAAACGGAACGGTGTGTACATGGTATCGTTTGTAATTTTAATGCCCTTTTAAAAAAAATTCCTTCTTTCTGGGATGCCATTTTGGTTACGTTTTCGCGGAGCGTGTCGGGAAGGTTATGTAACGGCATAAAATGTGTAAGTATTACAACATAAAATGTAAATAATTAATTTAAAGGTAACTGACAAATATTTTAATGATCGTAATGTTCGTTTTGCATATTATTTTATTATATTTTTGTGGCAATAGTTTCCATACTAATTTATGGTTTAGAATTGTATGTTTTGTTTACAATAGGTTTTCGCGGAGCGTGTCGGGAAGGTTGCAATGAATTGCAAAGACGTTTCGCAGAAACGCGCCGAATTGGCGATTTTCAAAAAATCGCCAAGCAGTGCGCTAAACCGCATTTTCACCCCACTTTTTAACATTTTACCTGCAAATAGTTTCATCGTTAACATAAAGTTTCATGTTGCGGACATTTTTGCATACTCGTATGTCAGGTAAAAGACCTCTTTCTTTTAAATATGATATCGCGTCCACGTCATTACTTGGCAAATTAAAAATTGCTATCATCAGTACACATGCACAAAAGGCAATGGATATCTTTTAAATAAACAATGCGAATTCTAAAAAATGATTAATATAAAAACACGCGGCGGCAACAAAAATGCAACATATTGCTAATATACAATTATATGGTGAGTTATAAGAACACACAGCCAATAATAATATAGGATCACGTGGCGAGGTATAAGAACACACAGCCAGTTTTTGGCGAGATATTATGGTTGATTCGCGATTCAATCTCGGGGGCCATTATAACAAAGAACTGCATTTTTTTTTCTTGTTATTTCATTATATTAAGTAGCTATATCTACATTACTAATTATTATATTAATTTTAAAGGGCTTTATTATTTTATTTATTTATTTATTTTCTAGTATATCAAACTTTCCCACGAATATGAAGTATATATTCAAGTTTTAGACTTTTCACTAGCAAGTTTTTAATTTTTACTATATTTGTTACAATAATAGTTACATTCAAATGCTTTCATTTCTGCTTAGAATCTGCATGAAAAATATGCGGGTAATCTCATGCTACTCCAAAATCAAAGTCTTTTTTGTTGTGAATAACCGTGTTGATTTCAGATAAGGTCAGGTCCAGGAAAATTTGTTAGATTTTTTAAATATAATGAAAGCTCATTTTTTTATGTTATATAACAGCTATCAATATACTATGTAAATCCCACAAACAATGGTGATGCCAAAGCAAACTTGTA